>CAUYON010011825.1:0-38461 GCA_963573935.1 Arctocebus calabarensis | reverse complement strand
AGAATGGAAGAAAAAGTATCCAATGTACTCAGCCCTAATATGAAGCTAATTTATAGCTTTCATATGAAGGCTAAAACCCAATTATAGCATAGGAATACAGGGAAAGGGGAAAGGGAGGGGAGGGCAGGGGGGAGTATGGGTGGAGGGAGGGCAATTGGTGGGATCACACCTACGGTGCATCTTAGCAGGGTACTGGGGAAACTTATTAAATGTAGAGTATGAATGTCTATATATGGTGATCAAGAAAATGCCACGAAGGCTATCTGTAACAGTACGATCAAAACATTTCTGAATGTATATGAATCGTGCCCTATGATTGCACCAATGTACAGAATTATGATTCAATAAAATTATTAAAAAAGAAAGATTTTTCTAATTGTTTCTCCATTGATGTTTACTTGGTCTACTATACTTCTCATAGTCATCGGATAATTTTTACACACAATTAGATAATTTTTTGCAATATTCTCATCAATTTTTGTTTATAATTGGCTGCTCTGACCTCCCTTGATTAGTGATACTTTCTCTCCCCACAGAAAAATATTTAATACATTTGTACACTGCTATTTTTTCCATGGATTATCCCTATACACTTGTACTAATGTGTCCCTGATTTCACTTCTACTTTTGCCATATTTAACAAGAAATTTAATGTTTTATCATTGCTCTATTTCAAACTCCAACATTCTTGGATGACATACAAAAACACACAACAATAGCAATGAACACTGCTCAGCAAGACACTGCCACATGTTAACACAAACACAGCTGTGAGACACTGAAATACTAAGTTTATGAAATCTTGGGGGAAGCTCACAGGGGGAGGTTCACAAACTTCATTGTCAGACCTTGTAACCTTCAATAATAGCATCATTAGCTGAAGTGTATTTTTATCTATAATACTACTCATTTGTTTTACTTTTTCTTACTAAGGCTGTGTTAAATAGTTTGATGAAAATATTTCAGATTGTATATGAAACCAGCACATTGTGCCCCATGATTGCATTAATGTACACAGCTATGATTTAATTTTTTAAAAAGAAAGAAAAAAATATATATGTATATTAACTATGGCTACCTATAGTGGGGGCTATTTATAGTGGTGGAGAGTTTTTATACTATTTCCACTTGACATGAATAACAAAACATATTCAACATAATAATCCCATTATTTAAAATAGATGGAAACTTATCAGGCCCCATAGAGGCAGTTCCTTGGGTTTCATTCTTTTTTTATGTGTACATTAATGCCTTTATGGGGTACAATGTGATGATTTTATATACAATTTGGAATGCTTACATCAAACTATTAATATAGCTTTCACCTCGTTTACTTAATTATGGTGTTAAGACATTTATACTCTATACTTAATAGAATTGACATGTACCCTGATAATATGAACCATAGGAGTAGTCCCACTGTTTACCCTCCTTCCATCAAATCTCCGCCCTCCCCTCCCATCCCTCCACATTTTCCCTCCTTCATATCTTTCATATGAAAGTGTGAGTGATTATAAATTGGTTTCATAATAGTACTGAGTACATTGGATATTTTTTCTTCCATTCTTGAGATACTTTACTAAGAAAAAATATTTTTTAAGGCTATATAATATTCCATGGCATACATATACCACAATTTGTTAATCCATTCATGAGTCAAAAGATACTTGGGCTTCTTCCATGACTTGGCAATTAAGAATTGGGCTGCAATGAACAATCTGGTGCAAATCTTTGCTGTGAAGTGATATTTGGTCTTTTGGATATACACCTAGTAAAGGAATTACAGGGTCAAATGGCAGGTCTACTTTTAGATCCCTGAGTGTTCTCCAAACTTCTTTCCAAAAGGAACGTATTAGCTTTCATTCCCACCAGCAGTGAAGAAGTGTTCCCTTTTCTCCACATCCATGCCAACATCTGTAGTTTGGGGATTTTGTGATGTGGGCTACTCTTACTGGAGTTAGAAGATATCTCAGAGTGGTTTTGGTTTGTATTTCTCTGATGATTAAAGATGATGAGCATTTTTTCATGTGTCTGTAGGCCACGTGCCTGTCTTCTTCAGAGAAGGTTCTGTTCAAGTGTCTTGCCCACATAGAAATGGGATCACTTGTTCTTTTTTTATTGATAAGTTTGAGTTCTCTGTGGATTTATTCTCCTGGTTTTGAAATGCAACTGAGCACTGAGCCTATTTTATTTACTCACTTTCTTTTGAAAAATGTTGTTCTGTAGCTCTAGTTGTATAATCTGAGATGAAATATCTATAGAAATATATCATGATAATAAAAATGAGAATTCAGCTAAGAATTGATATTCTGTGTGTCTACAGAGAAAAATTATAACAAAAGCTGGACAATATCTTTGGTATATGAGAAATAATGAATAGAAGACATGTAATGATGTAAAATTTTAAATATTTATTACATAATAAATAAAAATAAAGGAGAAAATGTGGACTCTGCTCTACACTGATACCCAAGAATAATAAAATATGATTGAACTGTTAAAGGGTTAACTCCGCAGGCCTTGTGGTGCTAAAATCCTTCATATTCCAAAGAAAGGATGGCCCTTAACTTGTTCCTGGGAGATAATCTCTGGAACTTTTAAAAACCTTGCCTGGTGAATGCATCTTTGTATATGTGAGAACGTAGACCACACCAGATAGTTTATACTTTATGCTAGCCATGAGAGTGGTGGTGAATGTGCTTTTGTTTTCTTGGGAATCTGAGCCATGCTGTATCAGTTTGAGCTCTGGGTGGGGGGAGAGGCTAGAGGTTAAATATTTAAGGTCAGTTACATAGGCACTCCATGACTATGTGACTGAACCCCCAAAAAGAATCCCTGGAGACCAAGGCTCTGGTGAACTTCTCTGTTTGACAGTACATTGAATAGATTGGCATACACTATTCCTGGGAGAATTAAGTGCTATCTGTATCATTCTACTAGTAAAGAGTAATTAGAAGCTCACATCTGGTTTCTTGTAGATTCTGCCCTTTGTGTCTTTTGCTTTTGCTGATTTTAATTCGTATCCTTTCACAACAAAAAACTCCAATTGTGACTCTAACAGCTTTTCTGGGTTCTTCAAGTTCTTCTTATAAATCAGTGAGGCTAGGGGAGTCTCAAGGTCCCCCCAAACACGAAGTGAATAAAATATAATAAGTAGGGAAAAAAACTAATCAAATTAAGGGATACTAAGTGCCATAATATTTCAAACATGCATTAGGAATAAACATTTTGTCATTTACAAAACTTTCCCATATTTACTGTATTTTCTATAGAAAATCAGAAGAGACAGAAATCTTTTTTTTTGCAGTATTTTAATTTAATTTTCTACTGGACAAATTTACATATCTCCCTTACCCTTTCCTTTAAGTTTCTGTGACAATTCTCCATAATAAACTACTTAAAGAGAAGCTTTGGTCAAGAATGGAATGAAATAGCCAAAAAAAACCACAAAAAACAAAAAACACCGCTGCTTTAAAAAAACCAATACGTTTACCAATTTTATACTCAAACAAAAACCACACAATATTTGCACGATATGTGTTTTCAGTGTTTCCTTGGGGCTGGCTTTCCTCTCCGTCCAAAGGCAGAGGTGCGGTCAGCGACTATTTGTGCTGGATGGCAGAGGCTCACTCAGCTTCACATTATCCGGAGGCCAAGGAGAGAAGATTCTAAGGTCTTGAAATCCCTAATTGTCATGGCTCCATCAATGCCAGTAGTGCAAAATTTGCAACAATCTTGCTTGTCCACCTCATAAATAGACACTTGATTTTCAATAGAACAAAGACATTTTCAACTTATTTTAAGTCCAACTGCTCCTTCTGCTGAACATGGAGAAAAACACAACCTGCGTTTCATAATTCTCTCAAAGAGGAAGTCTAGACGTTTCCATCATTCTTCTTGCCATCAACACCAGAATAAAAGTCTTCAAACACAAAAAATGTGATGCTATTCTGGTGCAGTGTCTCCAGGGCTTACTGCGGTCCTGGGTCGTGGCCCTTTTGTCCATGTTGAGGAAATGTTCCATGGCAGATATATTGTGCTGGATGCTCTGTTTTGGAACGTCTAACTTGGACACAAAGGTCAAGCAGTCTCCGTCATCATAGTTAAAGAGCACTGGGCAGCAGTCATGGCCAGCAGCCGCAACGCTATTCTCTGAGACAAATGACACACTCAGGAGTGGTAGGAACTCTGTTTTCAGAGTTGAGACCTGTACACTTTTTGAAGCATCAGCAACAGACACAGTGCTGTCATGACTGACCCAGGCCAGTCGGCTCCACTGGCAGAGAAGCTGACCCCATGGACCCAGCCACCTGTTCCACTGCCCCCAAACTCTGACATCAGCTGACCAAAAGGCATCTTGCTGCCTGGGGTGTACTGGCTGGCTTTTCATCCACTTCTTTAACATAGGCAGAAAACACTCTGCATTTGAAGTCACATGATCCTGCTGCCAGCAGAACGTAGTTGGGAGGCCGATCCAAGCTGAGGACTGTGGAGCGAATCGGCTTTTTAATGTGTTTTCTTACCCACCATTTTCAGACTCGAAGTCACAAACAGAAATGAGTCGTGCTCCATTTCCCACAGCAAATTGTTCTCTAAGGGGACCGCTTCACAAAAGTGGCTGCGCGATGAATTCTCAGCATCACCAGGGTTGGCCTCCAGACCATCTTTCCGACTCCAGACATAGGCTTTGCGGTCTGCCCCACAGTGACAGTGCGGTCGCTTTGGGGAGCCCAGTCAATACTCTCCAGACTTCCCCCATCTATGGTCCTGACCACCACCTTGAAAAAGGCAAGGATGTTTCTCTGCAGTGTCTGGTGGATCCCCTGCGAGACTTTGACAATGCTTAGCAAAACTTCGTGCTATTCTGCTTGCTGCTTCTCCCATGTACTCATTGAATAGCTTTTGTTAAGGAGTTGGCACACTCAGGAACCTGCGATGTGTCCATCGTGCTCCTCAGTTCATGAGCTTTTACCCACTGGCTCCCGTTTTCCTTATAGACGCGCACTTCGTGATTATTTGGGCTAAGGCCAATTTCTGGGGTGGGGAAGGTCGGACGGGATCGCAGCGGAGAATTCGCGGACTCTGGTCAGTCGACGCCAACGGGCTCAGCCGGCGGAGGACCGAGGCCCAGAAGGAGAGGCTGACAGATGACAAAAATCATTTTCATCTACAGAGTTCAAGAATGGTCTTATGGAAGAAAAGTCTGGACCTCCCAAAGGTCTCAGGAGAGGAAAGAAAACGGAAAAGGGTGAAAGAAGTAAGTCCAAGGCCAGAGCACAGCAGAGCACTTTGGTTGAAGTATGTATTGGAGGAGGGAAAGTAGAATGTTCAGACTGGAAATGTAGCTGCAGCCAAACTGGAGAGTGTTTTGGTGTTGTTGCTGTTTACTGTAAAACTAAAAGCTAAACGTTCGGTGAATTCAAACTAACCGAATTTCAGAAAATTTCTGTGTGGGAAAGACTCCCCATAAGGGGTCTCCATATTCTCCTAAATTCTTATTAAAAAGTAAGTCTACTGCCAGAAAACAATTCTTGTAATAATAACTTAGTGAGTTTCCACATATCTTATTTCAGTGATCTCCATTTCAAATTTGCACAGTTTATAACTGCAAAATTAAGTTGCCTTCAGCCAGAAGTTTTATGCCCCCTGTTTATTACTGAAAATATCACAGTAATAAATATTTTTTAAAAAATATTTTTAAAAATTTAAAATATATATATATATATATATATATATTGCAATCAAAATTTAGCTTATAGTTTGGTAATGATTTATGATCCAAAACTGTCTCCAGCTCAGCTTTCCAGTGGTTTCACGGGCCCTAGAGTTGCCAAAAACTGCAACTGTCAGGAAGACACGTGGGTGCTACTTCTATTGTTTGCTGAGTTTTGAGAGTCAATCATGGGAGATGAGATTAGAGGGGGTTGGAGTCATAAGGAAAAGGTGTCAGGTGTTTGCAAAGGTTTAGATTACAAGAGGGTATGAAACCTCATACAGGTTTTCAAAGGTTGTAACTGTGGGCAGACAGGCCCACATCTTCATTTTCATAGCAATATTATGCAACCAACTCACTTGCTTTTCTTTCAGCTGTATAAAGACAACATGTGTTGTTTTTCTTTCAATGATATTTGTTCCATCATGAGTGAAAAACAGAGGCACTCTATATTTAACAGTCCTTTGCAATTGTGGTTCAATACAAAATTCAGGCTTTAGCCACATTACTGTGCAAATTATTTTTCTTATAACTACCTACTTTCTTTCACATTTAAAAACAATATCATCTGTACTTAAATTATTTGAACTTTCTCCAGTTCTTTCTTAATATCAATAGACATGAGCTTGCAATATGACCAAAATTAAACCCCTTATTCCCTTTTCTCCAAAATTATATGCTTTCTATATAACCTTTATTTCAATGCCACCAATATCCACCCAGACTTCTCAGTTGGAATCTGAAATTATCCTGACTTTTTCCACATCTCTATTCTTTACATCTAATTAATCACCAAGTCCCAGCTAATTTACTGGCTGAAAACCTAACCATTCTGTCCACTTTTTTTCTGTTCCTACTGATATTCCTTAGTTTAGGACACTATTATTTCTTACATGAATTATGGAAATAATCTCTTATCTGATTCCTTTATTTCTCATTCTTCACCCTCTAAGAATCTTCTTTTTGAAAGGGGGAAAATTTATCATGAGGTGTTACAGTGAACTTTTGAAAAGTTATCATGAGGTGTTACACTGAACTTTTGGAATCCAGACTAAGAGACACATGATGGTCAGGGAAGCTCTTTCCTGCTGCCTCACCCCTCTCCCTGTTAAGTTCAGTCTTGGAGGAGGCCAGCATCTGGGGAAAAGAAAACTTTAACAGAAACATTTGGGGATGGATGAGGAAGCCGTGATATTGACATGTTAAACTAGAGATGTATTTTGGGCATCTAGGTGGAGATGTTGAGTAGGTGGTTAGATTCCTGAATCTAATTGGAGTAGAAATGTCTGCTTGGAAGTCGTCTGGATATTAGGATATCAAAACCAATGAGGTTGGATGAAATCATGAGGAAGAAAGTATGAACAGAAAACAAGGAGAGGTTCAAAGACCGAGACCCAGGGCTTTCCACTGGTTAGAGGATGGGCAGGTGAGCAGAAGACGACAGAGGACACTTATTGGGAAGGAGTTCTCGGGGAAGTGGAGAGAAATCCAGGCTAGTGTGGCGACCTGGAAGCTAAGTGAGGCAAGTGTTTCAAGGAGGCAGACTGGTGGCCTCTGAAAAAATGACGGTGAAGGGGAAGTAATGGGGAAATTGAGAACCATTATATTTAACAACATGACTATTGCTGACATTTCCATTTCAGTAAAGTGGAGGAGGCAAAAACCAGTTTGCACAGGCTGTAGAGCAGCGATTTTCAACCAGTGTGCCATTAGAAGATCCTAGGTGTGCCACAAAAATTTTTAAAGATCTTTAATTAAATCATTTTGAAAGAAGTTCAAAACACAGTAAGTACATTCTTTCTTTTACATTTTTTTTTTTTGATCAACATAATTAAAGTGTGCTGTGGAAGTTTAACTACAGGTACAAGTGTGCTGTGAGATAAACAAGATGGAAAAACACTGCTCTAGAGAGAGGGTGGAGAATAGTCATTGAGGGTAGAGAGCATAGGCTAAGAGGGGAGTTTTGCTCTAAAAGGAGGGAGAGAAATAAGGTGGCTGATGGAGGACTCTAAGGATTTGCAAAATAAGAGATGTTCACATGCCGTTGAGGAAGATAAGACTGGTACAAAAGGAGAGAAAGAGAATAGTGACAGAAGCAAATGTTCTTAACTAGACAAGAAGGGGTATCTGGCACACACATGGTGGGGGGTGGATATATCTTAGTGCAGAAGGCAGGGAACGTGTATCGGGCACAGGTGCTGACAGATGGGGAGATGCAGTGGTGGGAGCACGTGGAGTTCCCTCCTAATTGCTTCATTTTTCTCAGGAAATTGAAAGCAAGGTCATCATCTGAGAGTGAGACACTGACAACTTCAGAAATCCCTTTTCAGTGAAGCTATTCCTCATCCACCTGTCTGAAATACAGCCTCCCAGCCCTTCTGACTCTTATCACTCTCATCCTGTCTATTCTGCTTACTGGTACTGCTGTCCATCTCCCCTCTCCCCACCAGAATGTAAACTCCATGGCGTTTTATGTCTGATTTATTTATGACTGTAACTCCAGAACCTAGGAGATTGGCAGTAAATACAGTGTTCTGTAAATATTTATTAATTAATTAATGGAAGCATTTTGTGATGATTAAATGGAGTGGATTGGACTGTTTAATATAAAAACCAAAAAATATCTATTATATAAGAGCAACTGAAAAAGCTGTGGGAACATATCATCCTACGGAGCAGGGGACAATGGGGCTCTGGTTTGAAGACAAGGGGACTCTCCTGAGTCCCGCTCATTCAAAGAGCTGTCTTCATCTGCCTTGTGTTGCAGGAAAAGTGAAAGTTTTTAAATACCTTAAAGCATTCAAAAGCTTGGAGAAAATAGTTTTAGACTGCTGTGGGTCAGACGATTGTGAGTGTTGAGTTGTCTTCTCTTTCACAATATGTAGCAAAAGCTTCAGACTCCGCAGCTGACAGAATGACAAATTACAGGACTGGTGGCCAAAGGGAAATGAGTCTTAATAAAAAATTAAAATCCGTGGTTGTATGGTGTACTTTTTGGGCTCCATATGCTTCTCTGCCAAAATCCAGCCCACACCCCAGGAACTCACTTATACACAAACATGTTTTGAACACAGCTGAGCCAATAATACTTTCCAGTTCCATAAACCAGGTTTAAAAAAAGAGAACTGTATAAAGTGGCAAGGTTCTGTGTACTTAGGGGACGCATGAAATGGAGTTGGAGACAGAAAGTCTAGTCTTACTTTACTGTGTGACCCTTCATTTAAACTGTCACCTTTTTGCAGGCAGTTGTGCCCTCCTGAATCAACAGGAAGAGCGAGTTAGGCGGAGAATCTGACACACGCACATATGAGTCTTCATCAGTCAGGGTCAGCCAGGAACAGAGAAAGCAATCCAGGCATCTTCTTTCCTCTCATTTATCTCTAATGCTAGAGTGTTGTAATGCAGGAAATTGTTCACACAGTTAATGAAAGGGCTGAGAAGCTGATGGGTGAAGCGCAGGCAATTCAGGGGTTGGGGAGATCAGGAAACAAGGTCAACCTCTTGGCACGCGGGGTGGGGGTGGGGAGGGGGCGGCTGTCTGAGCTGGAAGCTGGGCTGTCTAATGGGAGCGGGAACAGTAGGGCTAGACCAGTTTGACCCGGAGGCAGGAAGGAGATGGAGCCGCTTCTGGAAAACATAGGCCAGACAAAGCAAAAAGAGGGAGGATACTCGTCTTAACTCCTCTTGCCTCCCCTCCCCACTAGGTTCCAGCCACCCCACACTTCCAAAGCCATGACTGAGGAACCTGGGAATTGTAATCCCGCAACAGGCAGCTGGGCAGAGAGGGCGCAGATAGTGTATCTGGGAGCAAAGAAACTCCTCAGCAGCCCTGCCCAGCCTTTTATCCGCTATGAATCCTTGGTTATTGCTTTAATGTTGAGAGTTCCAGCTTCTTCACCTCAATGTGAGAAAAGGGATGCCTACAAAACAGGGGTTTTGTGATTCCAAATGCAATGACATATGCAAAGTGCCTAGTTCCAGACATGCTTCCTCCCCTCCCCTTCCCCATTTGGAAATACTCCTCAAAGCCCTGTCTTTCCAAGAGAGATGAAGTAACCGACGAGTCTGAAGAGAATTTAGCACTAAATCTTATCTTTAGCAGTGCTTTCATTTTGTTAATCTTCATGAAGAGCAGCAAAGAACCCAACACGAACTCAAAGGGACAGTTACTCAAAGCTCACAGGTGTCTACAATTGTTCCTTAGACATGTCAGTCACTTCCAGGGGCCCCACAAGGTACTGTTTGTAAAACACACAACAAAAGCAATAAACAAGTATTTCAAGGAGAGACAACAGGCAACGGCTCTTAATCCTTGCTATTAAAATAGGATGCTGAGTTTTGTTTTTTTCATATATTTAAAAAGAGTGTGTTTTTAATGACTGCACTAAAATCTTGAGGGAGACATGTCTCTCGAAGGTAAAGCCTGCTCTCAAGGTTAACAAAACGGTTCACCAAAGTGTACTGAGGAAACACAATGACACTCATTTCTTTAATTTGAGCTAATTTGAAATTTGAGCAAACTTAGGGTTGGAAAGATTTACGTTCTTGCTGAAGAACCTAATTAATTTGATTCCGCAAGCTCTTACTGAGCCCCACAGTTGCTTCTGGCTCGGAGCTGGGCTCAGGATGAAAGCTCTTAACACCTATAACACTGTCTTTGCTTTATGGTGTTCGTCCCTTGCTGTTTGTGTAAATTATGATTCAAAGAGCCAACTTTAATAAAAAAATTTAAGTCAGTTGTATGATTCACCAAAAATAATTACCTCTTCATTAAAGCAGACTCTACAGAACTCTTATTTTGCTTAAAGAGTTATTTATCTAATTGCAATGAAAATACGAAATGTTCTTTAGCAGGTAGCAACGGGATCAAATCCAACTTCGTCCCACACTAAAATGACTTTGGACAAGCCACAACTTGTAGATAATAGCATCTGCTCTATGTTATGCGAACCATGGTGGTCAATGGAGGAAATCTGTGACAGCGTTTGGCCCAGCACCTCATTTCATATTCTCAAGAAATATTTGATAATTCTTTTGCTTTCCTTCTCTTGGAAATGTTTCACCTCTTAGCAACAAATTCTAATTATGCAGTCACTGGAGAGAATATAAAATTATTTAAAAATATTTTCTGCATTTCAAAATTATACTTAGCCATGCCCTATTCAAAGTTTACTTACATAAAAAGGGATTTTATTCTGTGTTATAAGCACAGTTTGGGGGTTAGGGAGATCAGTTTTTCTTCTGATAACCAGATTATTATAGGAATTTAGCAACTGGAGAAAAGTTAAGGAAACGAAAAAAAAAATCTTAACTTCATTTCCTAGGGGCACAACTGCTATCTTTTTGTTGTATTTTTCCTTTAATCTTTTAACAGGCTGTTTACTTTATGATTGAATTTGTATTATACCTGATACGCATTTTGTATCCTACTTTTTGTTTAACCCTGTGTTACAAGCACTTTCCAAAGCTATTAAAAACTCTCTAAAGCACAGCATTCCAATATAGAGAAATGCCACAATCATGTAAATATTCTCGTACTTTTAGTCCCTTTGCTTAAGTTTTGTTTTCCAAATTATGGTTAACACTGCAGATATATCTTGATGCCTGAATATATATCATATTGCAGGACTGTTGACTGAGCACAGATACCTAGTCATACATTTATTGGTCAAAATTTCTAAAGTTTTCAAAAACACTTGCTAAGAAATACCAAATTGAGGATATCGGCTCCAGCGTTATAATTTTTAAAAATATTTTCCTTTAAGGAATAAAATAATGTACATTATTATTTCAGCTTTTAGTTTTTTAAAATAATAATGAGGTTGGGGCATTTTTAATATACTTGGTGATCATTTAAATTTCCTCTTTGGCAAACTGTTCGTGATAGAGCCAATTTTTTCATTTCCTTTCAGTAAATATTTTTTAAGCATTTTCTACAGATATTGGAGCAACAGGAGTTAACATGAAATATTATCTTCAAGGAATTCTAAATATCAAAGTACAAGGGGGAGAATAAAATGTCATACAAGCAACAGGGGAAACAAATGGTTTGCAGTTATGACAGAGGAAGATCTGATTCATCTTTGAGACTGACGAAGTTTTTGAAGGACAGATAGTAATTTTCCAGGAAGATAATTAAGGAAAGGGTTTTCAATGTAGAAAGTCAAGACCATGCTAAAAATTTGGAAGTTCTGAGGAGCAAATATGCAGGAATGAGAAGTAGTTAGCAACTGCTGGAATGTAAGATCCGTCAGGAGAGGCTCCAGCGGGAAGAGATGAAGGTGGGCAGATGCAGAAGTCGGACAGAAGCGTGTGCTGGTGAACCTGTATCCCATGCCGAGCAGTGTAACTTGTCCCACAGGGTGATGACGTGTAGCCACTAAAATTAGCCTTTTCACCTAGTAATCTCCAATCTTATAGCTAAGTAAGTAGATGGCAATTTAAGCTTTCTAAATGTCTCATCTGTAAGCCAGAACAATCTGTTTATACTTTTGCTATGCTAAACATGCTATGGAAAAACCAACACTGATTATGTGATGTTACCTTGGAGACATGAAAATTATTTTGGGAAGCAGGCTGATTGCTTTGTCCATAGCTCAATCCATTCAAGGCCCAATTATTTCTCTGATATTGTACATATCCTTTATCTACTTAGTTCTGAGAAACTGTGACATTTTTCATGCCACAGCAAAATTATACTTTTTTTTAACACTTGTCAAGCTATTTTCATTTTACACAGGTTCAATGTCAATGGCCATTATGCAATTTTGATTCCATTTGATTTAGGAATATAATCAAGCCATTCTGTACTTTTGATATGTTAATGTTTAAAACCTAGACGTCATTTTTTTTATTTTGAATTAATATGAGGGCACTTATGATTACATTATATTGTTTGTGTTTATAGTGTAAAGTCTGAGTTATAGTTGTGTACGTCACCCAGAAAGTGTGCTGTACACCCATATATTTTACACATTAGGTGGGATCTCACAGAACCCCCTCATCCACTCTCCTGTTCTTGAATTTAATTGAATTGTTCTCTCCAGTGGGCCTTAGATGTTGATTTGATAGCTAACTACCCCCTTCCTCCTGGAGGTCCAATGGTCCCAAATGGCCTCAGGCCAAACTCTAGGGATCCTCTCTCTTGCTCTGGTTTTGCTAGCTCTGCTACACAAACATAGGTGGCAGGTGACTCCTGGATGGCGAACTTGCAGGGAATAGTGTAAGCAACAATCAGGGTCAAGTTACTTTCATGTACTTCTTAAAAATAAACATTTTTTTCCCTGATAAATGACACATATAAAGACAAAATACAAATAAGTAGTTAGATGAGTTATCACAAAATAAGCACCCCATGTTGCAAAAAAATAAGCACCCCAGATTGCAAAATAAAACATTATCAGCACCCCAGAAGTCTTACTCATAACTATCCACTACCTCTAGTCACTCACTACCTTTTTTTTTCTACCCACAGGTAATCACTATCCTTATTCCTATCACTATTTATTAACTTTACCTCTTTTGGTTATTGTTTTGTGTCTGGCTTTTTAAAAAATTTTCAGAATATTATTAGGGTACAAATGTACTTTAGTTAAATTAACTGCTTTTGTGCAGTCTGAGTCCAAGTTATAAATGGGCCCATCACCCAGATGGTGTACATGGTACCTATTAGGTATGAATTTACCTGCCCCCTCCTCCCCACTTCCACCTGCTTAATTTATGTCGAGTTTTACTACCTAATGTGTACATGAGTGTTGGTGAGTTAATTCCAATTTAATAATGAGTACATGTGGTGTTTGCTTTTCCAGTCTTATGGTACTTCACTTAGAAAAATGGTCTTCATTTCCATCTAAATTATTACAAAAGGTATTAGTTTGCCAACTTTTTAATGTCTTAGTGATACTCCATAGTATATGTACACCACATTATATTAAACCACTCATGCATTGTTGGGCACTTTGGTTGATCCCACATCTTTGCAATTGTGAATTGTGCTACAGTAAACACTCAAGTAAGAATGCCTTTTTGATAAAGGGACTTTCTTCCATCTGGGTAGATAACTAATAGTGGGATCTCTGGATCAAAGGGTAGCTCTACTTTTAGTTCTCTGAGGCATCTCAATACTATTTTTCCCCTCAACAAGAAAATTGTCCAAGTCATCCCGGTGGTTTGTAAATATACCATAGTTTTAAATTCACTTCATTTTTCAAAGACTTTGGGGGATATTTCAGTTTCAGACTATTACAAATGGTGCTGCTACAGACATTCTTAAAACATTATTCTCAGTGTATTTATGCGTTCATTTCTATAGGATATATATCTATGAATGTACTTATATTTAATTGTAATAGATACTCATAAATAGCATTTCGAAGTGGTTGTACAATTTAGACTCGTATTAGCAGATAATACTAATTATCTACTCACCAACACATATTATCTCTCCCTTCAGTGTTAACCATTCTATAAGATGTGTGATGGTATCTTATTTGGTTTTTACTTATATTTCTCTGATGCCTAATTAAATTGAACATTTTTCCATGCTTATTACATCACTGGATTTTTTTTTTGGTGAAGTATCTGTTCCAGTCTCTAGCCCATTTTTTATTTCATCATTTATCTTTTACTTATTGAGTTGCTATAGGTATTTTATATATTCTGGGTACTAGTCCTATGCCAATTACACATTTTGCAAATATCCTCTCCTAGTATGTGGTTTGTCTTTTTCACTCTCTTTATGGAGACATTTGATCAGCAGAAACTCTTACTTTTAATGTAGTCTAATTTATCAGTTTCTTTGTTTATGATTGGTATTTTTTTGTACTTTGCAAGAACTCTTCTCATCCCCTTGTATACTTTGGAATGGAATATTGAAGGGCCCCTTTTTCTACGATGCTGTTTTGATCACTATACTCTTGTAGTATAACATGAAGTCTAGTAGGTCTAGATTTGTTTTTATTTCTTAGAATTGTGTTGGATATTCAGCATTTTGAAGACTAGGGACTCTCTTTAGTCATTTATTCTATTAATGTCACCTTGTCAACCTGCATCATGGAGCAACCAAACACCTTCAGTCCATATTCAATTGTCTAATCTTCCTCTTGAGGAAGGAGGGGAAGAGAAAGGAGTTTTGCTTATCAAGAAGAAATCCCATATTGAAGTCATCTCTCACCCTTTCATAAGCAGGGGCCTATGCATGTAAAGCACCAAGTACCAAACCACCCCTCAAGAAAATGTGTCAAGTAGAGCAACCCAGGGGAGCACATCTACTTATGATTTCAGAGAAAGATGAACCTGGGTTGAGTATCAGGAAATTTGCTGAAGAACTAGAAGGTGATTTGGGCCAATCCAAGAGGGAGTGGTAGCAATTTTTTATGGTTAGCTTAAATATGTTTCTGGAATAAGTCACATGAGTCATACAATGTCAGAGAAAATATCTGGAAATACTATTCTCATTGGGGTTAGGTGGTATCTTAAGGTGGTTTTGATTTGCATTTCTTGATGGTTAGGGATGATGAGCATTTTATCATGCATTTGTTGGCCATTTGTCTGTCTTTGGAGAAGGTTCTGTTCATGTCTCTTGACCACTGAGATAAATGGGATTATTTATTCTTTTCTCATTGATTAATGAATTCTCTATGTATTCTAGTTATCAGCCCTTTGCTAAATTTGTAGCATGCAAATATCTTCTCTCATTCTGAAAGTGTTTGTTTGCTTTAGTTATTGTACCCTTAGATGTGGAGAAGTTTTTTAACTTGATCATGACCCATTTATTTGTTTTTGGTGTTGTTGCAATTGCCAGTGGGGTCTTCTTCATAAAATCTTGTCCCAGTCTGATCTCATCAAGAGTTTTCTCACACTTTCCTTCAGAGTTTTTTTTATCATTTCATGTCTTAAATTTAAATCTCTTATCCAAAGTGAATCAATTTTTTTAAGCAGTGAGAGATGCAGGCCAGTTTCAGTCTTTTACATGTGACTAACCAGTTCTCTCTGCACCATTTATTACATAGGGATTCTTTTCCCCAGTGTGTGGTTTTGCCTTGTTTACTAAAGATCAAATGGTGATATGTGGCTGGTTTCATTTCTAGGTTCTCTATTCCATAGATGTATGTCTTTATTTTTGTGCTACTACCATGCTGTTTTGATCACTATACTCTGGTAGTATAATATGAAGTCTAGAAGCGTGATTCTCTAGATTTGTTTGTATTTCTTAGAATTGTGTTGGCTATTCAGGATTTTTTTTTTTTTGGTTCCGTATGAAATAAAGTACTATTTTTTTTGAAGTTCCTCAAAGTATCATGTATGGAGATGGCATTAAATCTGTAGATCACTTTGGGTAGCTTAGATATTTTTACAATGTTGATTCTTCCTAGCCATGACCGTGGTATGTTTTTCTTTTATTATTATTCTTTTTTATTAAATCATAGCTATGTACATTAATGCAATCATGGGGTACAATGTGTTGGTTTATATATAATTTGAAATATTTTCATGAAACTGGTTAACATAGCCTTCATGGCATTTTCTTAGTTATTGGATTAAGACATTTATATTGTACATTTAGTAAGTTTCACCTTACTAAACACATATTTTTCATGTGTTAACATCTTCTGCTCTTTCTTTCCTCAGGGTTTCATAGTTTTCTCTGTAGAGGTTCTCTACATCCTTGTAAGATGTTTTTCTCCACATATTTTCTTCCTTTACATGTTAGACATTCTAACATTAATATAATCCGTTTAACATTTAATATACTCATTGTAATATGACCATAATGTTGAATAAATATGATTCTCTTCCTTCAATCTGCCATAAATAAGAAAAATAATTTATATTTCTGAGAATCCTATTTATATCTAGAAGGCATTAGCATTGTGTTTCCCTAAGAGTACAGCAGGAAAATGTGTGATTCTTTTATTAGAGATTTCTATTAATAGCCTTCCAGGGGTATTAACACTATTTCTTGTCAGAGAAGAGAAGGCCAAGGAATCTAAAATAGCTCTGTCTTTCCCTACCCCTAAGCTTATCCGGAACATTTTTCCTTTTTCGGGAAGCATGGTACTGCAGTCCTGTCTGGTTGTAGTTGGCAATCATTCTTTCTATCAGTAGCCAAGTCTTCCATGCCTTTTCTTGGGTGAAAGAACCTTTATGATTTTGTGAGTCTACAAAGGAAAAATTGGTCAGGGACCTAGCTGAGACTATTGGTCAAAGTGCTTGGCCACTGCTTCCTATACTTCTTACGTTACTATAACTTTCTTCCTCCAGTATTCAGTCATTTTCTGTCCCCAGTCACAGCTTTGGCAGTTCCTGATGTCAGCTCATATTCCCTTGTTATGACCTTTGGTTACTCTTCGATCACATGTTGTACAGTCAAGTGCTTCTTGGTACAGCAGAATCTCTCAACTTACAGGGAAGTGAGGCTCAAAAATGTGGTCTACTATCAGTGGTGGGAAGGACACAAATGTTTCTTTACCATCACTCCCCACTTATCTCCCTACCATATTCTGCCCTCAATTCTACTGTTCTGTTTTTAGGAATCCAAATCTCTCTCCCCAAACCACCCTTCCCTTCACCTGTGTAGACAACTCTCATCTCTGTTTCACTTGTGTTTTGACTTCATTTTATCCTCCTTTAGATGGTCCCTTTCATGTAGCCAAAGAAGATGGCTGTCAGCAGCTCTAGTTTATAGTGTCATTGGAAATCTTGATCTGAGAAGAAGAGAGTTTTACTTTCTCCCAATGTCCTGGTATCACATAGGGACAACAGGGGAGGCCCTGATTGGCCGTTTGGATATTAATCTATCACTGAACCAATAAGAGGGAGACATGCTGTTCTTGCTGAATGAATGTGGATATTGAGTTCACACCTGTGGATAAGGGATGAGAGTAGGGTTAAGCCCACATGAACCATACAAAAAAGGAAGAATTTCCCAAGGGAAAAATGCCTCTTAGGCAAAAATCTAAGCAGAATAATAACAGAAACAAACACTCCTACTCACAGGGAAAATTAGTATTTCATGGAATCTAACATTTAAAAATAAAAAGATGTCATTTGTCTTTTGCATAACTTGATGGGAATAACTCTTTACAGTAAGATCCATCATTATGAACACATTGAAATCTCTTCATGTTTACTGAGATATTAAGAAAAATTCACAAAGTGTCCTCTTGTTTTTAAGGATGTAAGCTAATTCTCAAATTGACCTTTTGTTTTCAAGGATAGAAGCTAACAGCTAGAAAGGTGTTACCTGATAGGGTTTTCAGTGTCCTTCTTTATTCTATAAATTTTATGTTATATTTGTATTTTATAAATTTACTGAATATATAAAGATGACTAACAATTACCATATACATTCTTTTCTCTACATTAATATTAAAAGTACTTGTTTCCTTGAATAATTGAAACATTGTTACCTACAACACAAGATTAAACTGTACATCTTTGAAGACACAGCTTCTAAAGTTGAGATCAATCCTTGTATAAATTCTCAAAAATTTGAAATTTTATGGAAGCAAATTAAGCACTTTTCTCTATGGAAACATCTAAAAGCAATTCATTTTCTTCTCCTATTAGGGTGTTTCCAGAAAAATGTTAGTGGAGTGTTGGGGGGAGATTTTGAAAAGATCCAGAATGAAATTACATGTTAGTTATAAAGAGTTCAACCTTAATCTGCAAGACATTCTGGTGTTTCTTTTTTTCCCCTCCCAGGGCTCCTTCCTTCAGGTCATTCGTCAAACAACAAATATATTTTGAGCACTAATCATGCACTGAGTGTGGGCATAGTAGTTGAGAACCCAACTAAAAATGTGAGATCCCTGACTTCAAGGAACTGAGTCCAGGTTGGAGAGCAGAGGAGTAAGCACGGAGCCAAACAGAGTGTGAGGGACCAGGCGGGGCACACAAGAGCTGTGGAGATTCATAGGAGAGGCTGCTGGGGTAACTGAGAGGATCAGAGATGGGCTGGGAGCGTGATTAGAAGAGCTTCTGGGGGCCTAAGTTGGACTGTGAAGGATAAATATAGGCAGAAGGTGATGAGGGGAAAGGGAGAGAAAAGTTTTCAAAGGAGAAGAGGCAGCGTGTATTGAGTCACCATCACCTAGAGCAGTGATTTGCAACCCATGTGCCACAAAAGGTTTTAAAGATAATTAATGAAGTTATATTCAAAAGAAGTTCAAAGCACGGTAAGTGTATATATATTTTTATCAACATAATTTAAGTGTGGCAAGGAAGTTTAACTATAGAATCAATATTTAACTATAGATTTAACCCAAGGCTTAAACTGTGGGCCTTCCATTTAGGTGGTGCACTACATGTTTTTTCCTTGTGCATAAGCTATAAATCATGCTTCCAGCACTTGCAATGGAAGTGGTCTCTACTAAGATATAGTACACCTCAAAACAGCAGCCAACTGAGATGTAGGAGAAAAAGTAAAATTGAAATTTGCTGGTCAGTACAATTACTCATGATCAAATGTTCATATTTCAAAACAAATTTTAGTTTTATTAACATGAATCTTCAAATAACTATGAAACTCTTGCCCCAGAGAAGTGAAAACTCATAAATATCCATTCTTTTTGTTACTAATTCCAAGTTACAAAAAATATATTTACAGATAATGACTCTGATTTTAGGAGAAAGAGAAAATTTGGCTCTGTTCTTTATCCTCTAAATATTTCCTACTCCAAATTCACAAAAGTAATAAATGAATCTTTCCTTTTTCTTTCTATTGATTCCAAAATAGCCCATTCCCTCAAAATGAGTATCCTACTTACTATCGTAAACAATGAAATTTTTTTTCCTTGAGGCCATGGTGTTTTATTACAGTGATTTTCAACTAGTGTGATATTAGGTATGTCACCAAAAAAATTAAAGATTATTAATTGAATTATTTTCAAAAGAAGTTCAACACAGTAAGTATATTCTTTTTATAAGTCTTTCTTCTTGATCAACATAATTTTTAAGTGTGCTGTGAAAGTTTAACAGTAGGTTGAAGTGTGCTGTGAGATTAAAAAGTTAAAAGACACTATTTTATTAGGTCAGGATATGTCAAGAGACATGTGAGCTATATATGCTTTGTGAAGCCTGGGCTCAAAACTAAAATAAGTTAAATATAATTCACATGGCAGTTAATGTGTTAAAATTATCAGCAGCCTTTAGATACAAAGCGAAACTGAAAATTCTCAGGAGGAGACAATGGTGCTGCTGAAAGGACTTGCTCCCAACTGCCTTAGCTTTCCAGGAGCTTGAGGTAACTACGTAACACTGTTGTGGCCAATGAAATAGGTTTGCTCTGGAGTTGTTCTGGAAACAGTTTCAATCCTGATTGAAAAAAAGAGACATGTTCTATTATGCTCCTTTCCATTTCTTCCTTCTTCTTGATGTGAATTTGGAATCTAAACTGCAATGACCGTATTCTAATTGTGAGTGCTGGACAGGAAGATGAAAGCCAAATTGCTAAGAACTATAGAATACAAAGATGGAAAATATGAGTCCCTGATGTTATCACTGAGTGGTTGAACCAATGTAGAAGCTAGTTGGGTCCATATTTCTTGAAATGTAGCAAAAATAACACTACTATTTGTTTAAGGTACTATTGGTCAAGTTTCTCTAATTTGCAACCAAACCAAATATGTAATAACATTCACATATGTTGTTTAGGTCTCCTCTGCCTAGAAAACTGAGAAGATACCTCCTTATGGCGTATTGAATGTCATCATTTCTGCAGGTCACTGATACCAGCTGGGCAGGGCCTCTGTGTCCACAGGGCACCACTGTTTCCTCTGAGCCTACTATTACTTTCCCTGGATGTCAATCAGTTAGTGTGACATCCCTGTGTCAATCCCTGTGTCAATTAGTGTGACATCCCTGATGATGTTCTTGTTGCTCTGCTGTTTAAAGCAGAGAGCACAAAGAGCACCTGCAGCAGTAAAGACAAGTCATCAGTATGCTCAAGGTTAAGGGTGGGTGTGGACTGGGATCAGTGGGCAAAAGCAAGTGAGGCCTACATAGCAGTGATTCCTGTAAAAACAGAAATCCAGTTGACAGAAATAGCTCAGGCCTGAACTGGGATGTGATAATATCTTGTTCCCCTTCAAGCCAAAAATATTTAAATATTTATTCAACATTTACTTAGTAGAGATAAGGAGAATCTGATTTCCTACTAAAAAATATTATTCCCTGACTAGGTAACATACTAAACTCATACCTGATAACTTTAGCAGACTTACTCTTCTGAAGATGAAAAACAAGACATTTTCTCTATTTCTATTGTCTTAATTTTCTCTTTGGTTTTTATTGTTGTTGTCAATGTCTGAACCAGAATACCATTTGTGAACTGTGTGATGGGAGTTAAAATTTGTATAATAAACTACAAGGTATTCCAAAAGTCGCCATACACAGAGACAACGGGAAATGGTAGCTAAATGTACCTTTACTTATGAATATTCATACAAAATTTTACAAAATATTCTTTACATGTTGGCCACCTCTTTGTAAAATTTTGTAAATAAAGGTACATTTAACTACGATATCCCACTTTCCCTGAGACTTTGGGGACACTCAGCATACATATCCCATGTTCACTTTAAATAGCCCTGGGTCATACGTCCTTTTATTTTGGAGATGGCAGCCCTGATTGCTGACTTCAGACTACTCAGGATATTCAATAGAATAGACAGGCTCCACCAAGCAGAGTTGTTTTTATTTCCTCTTGGCAGAGCAATACAGTTTGTGTAGTGCTCATCAAGGGTAGGTGGCAACCTGAGTTTACTAGTACCTGTTTTTGATTTATTCTGTGGCTGCTTTAGCACTTTCTAATTACCGAGACTCTTGGCAGTTGTCTGATCGGTGTGCCCCTTAATATAGTTCTAAATAAGTCAAAGTTGTAGGAGGAATGCAGAGGGAGAAGAAAGAGGGCATTGACAATGCCCAGAGGGGACTCACACGGTCAACTGGGCGCTCGGCTGTCTTCATGTGGGCGTTTCTGCCCAGGGCCTGAGAGGAAGGAGCACAACTCCCCACAGAATATATCACGACATCGCAGGACATAGCCTGACGGGAGCTTGTTACAAAAATTCAGAATCTTCAATTGATGACAACAAAATAATTCATTTGCCTCCCCTCTGTATTCTGCTTCATTGAAAAAAATTAGATTAAACATATTTATTGGGACTCTATCCTATATTAAGCACTGTTATAAATGTCATAGATGATATAACACATGTATCTCAGCGTTAGCAAATGAATCACCAAGGGATTGAAATTAAAAGTGAATATGGCAAGAATTGAATGACAACAAAATGCTGCTGATGGCAAAACAAAAATGAAAATCATCACCCTCAAGTTACATATATACGTGATTCTTTATGTTTAATATCAGTGATTCCATTCTGTGTGCTGACTGTGTTATTTTAAACTTAGCAGTATAACACTGTAATAGCAAGATGAATAAAAAGCATTTAGGTTCACTCAATATTCTAGAAGTAAAAAATAATGTATAATATTTTAAGAAGTGAATTGCCAGCAACTTTCTAAACTCAGCTAATATTCAGCACACAAGACCACATTTGTTAGACCTCAGGAACTGTTGTAACTTGAGGGAAAGCAAAATCAAAGATATACATTTTTAAACTTCAGCAAAAAAACTGAAAAGTGTTAGTTTATTACTAAAATTGGAACCATCATTTTAAAAATGTATTTTCACCAAACTAGTTTTGACCCTATTGGGTCAGTGAGAGAGAAATGATGGTTCTATTATAAGTAAAGTTGTTAAAAAGAATAATTTCTTCAGGACCATGGACAGGTATTGCTGTCACATGTAAATGAGAATGATTGCCCAGTGAGAATGATTGGGTCTTTGAAGTGCCATCAAGGAATACTTTTTGTAATATTGTATATCATTGCTTCACAAGAAAGGCCTCACATTTTCCTAGCCAAAAAAACTAATAGTAATAATATCTTTAAGAAAGGATCTAGAAATGAACTTCCTGCACTGGACAAAGGAATAAGTTATTTAAACACCATGAGTCATACATATGCAGATTACTGATTAACATATAACACAGGAATGGATAATATCCACTTTGCAGACTAGCCGAGTTTAAGATCAGATACAAAATTACATAGAGAATCTTACTTTTGCATTTTCTTTAAAACTAAAATAGATTTCCTTTTGCAGGGAAAAATGAAACCGAGCGCCTGTGACAATGTCACATGCACCATCATGTTTGTCAATAACAAAGATCTGGGGAAAGATAAATTCTTACTTAAAAATTCACACATATTTTGGAGTCAAATTACTTTTTTTCCATTCTTTCACAGCTTTGAAAGATTTCTTTAGGTATCTCACAAGTTCACCCTGTCTTGTTCCCCAGCCTCTTTATATAATCTCCTTACTTGTGTCTGTTATCACTGCACTCAAGGATCCCTGAAATTGTTACATGTATTTTTCTTCTTTTTTCAATTTGTAGCTACATTGTTTACAAATACATACCTAGGTAGTTTAGGTAACTTAGCTGTTTAACAAATAAATCCCAAACTTTCAGTGGTTTAACACATAATAAGACTATTCTGTGTCCATCATTATGAATGTTCCAGGCTGGAGGGCAGCCTTCTACAAGATGATCCAAGGACTCAGGCTGGTTCCATTACAAAAACCCGTTGTCCCCCCCAAATGCAATGGTACAGTTTACTTCTTGAAAGCTTTGCCTGGAGGTGTCACAGCACACCTAGTCCCTTTCCATTGACAATATCTTATGATAACATCTTTACTCCACTCTATGCAAAGGTAGAGAGGCCATGAGTTTCCACTAAGGAAGAGGGCGCACCAATTTTTATTGAACAGCTAGATGTTTCTCCAGCCTATTTGCAATATAATTTGACACTTTGTCGGGAGGTAGCACCATTGTCAATGATGGGGTCCAAACTCAAAAGTCTGAACCTAAGTTATATCAAATTAATTTGAGGTAAGGAAATATGTTAAATTTTCTTTATAGTATTTTAGCTTTCCCTACTTCAGTAATCAATAAATTTGAAAAAATAAAGGTGTCTGTATTAAGAAAAGTATTAATTCATTTATAAAATAAATGTGTTTAAGCATTAGATGTTCTAAGTTGGAGACAATAGGAAATATAAAATTCTATACATGCCTTTTAATTGCTTTTAGGAAAGTAAGCAGAGTTTTGGGTTTTTCCTGGGGTGGAGGGCAGGAGGAATAGGGCACATTTTTCCTTATAAGCTTGTGGAAGGCAAATATTTGACTATCACTGGCTCCAAATTTTTATCTACTCTATATAAGCTTCATCATTTAACTATGGGTACAAGTTCTAGAGCAAATTTATGAACCTTGTGCATATTTTTAAAAATAGTGCACATTTTCCTCTGTATCAGATCCTTCATTTAATATTATTTGTTATTGCTACCTCTGAATGTCAAGGGTGCCCTAATTGAGCCAGAGCTAGAAATTAGGTATGGATGGCAGGTCAAGCTAGCCCAACTGCAGTTCTTTTGCCTGTATATTTCCATCAGCTGACTAAGGCATTCACATCAAGCCTCCCGGAATAGAGGAATTGATGAAATCCAATTTGCCAAGAAGGAGTGCATTTCCCATCAAAACGAAGGTGATTTGGGTATGTTTTGCTCAACTAAGAATGGGACCTAGAAGTTGGAAGAAAGTATCAGTTCTGACTTAGGCATGATGGTCAGTACTTGAACATGATATGACTCAAATTCCCAAACGGCATGTGAACCTTGGGGAGAAGGTGGGATCTGTGTGTACCGTCTCACTCATCTCAAATACTGTAATATGAGCCTCTGCAGCAGACCCCTATGTGGCCCTGCCGAGGCACAGGCCTGTCTGTGCTAAGTGTTCGGGCTGCCTGCATATGCTGGAATAACTGTCAGTCACTAGCAAAGTAAGGAGTCTTC
This sequence comes from Arctocebus calabarensis, assembly GCA_963573935.1. Lineage (NCBI taxonomy): Eukaryota > Metazoa > Chordata > Mammalia > Primates > Lorisidae > Arctocebus > Arctocebus calabarensis. Next base: position 13,827 of record CAUYON010011825.1, on the reverse strand, counting down.
CTCTTTGTGTATAATATTCACTTGGCAGAGTTGTCTCGAAGACTATGTGTACTAGTTCTTTCTTGGTCTTGGCATAAATATTTACTCGAGATACAGCGTCAAATGCCCTAGATATGGAGTCAGACCAATGTGCAAATCCCATCTTCACCTCCTCCTTATGTGACCTTTGTCTTCCTGAGCCTGGGTTTTCTCATGTTTAAGTAGGTATAACAATAACACTTCCCGGACACGTGCCTTTTAAAGGAAATATTCTTTGTGAATGTGTATGATGGAGCCTACAATACTATAATAATTTGAATGAATTCTCTCTCTTTTGCCATTGTTAATTTGTAAAGACAAATAAGAACAACAATTTTATGAAAACAAAGACTCTTCTGAAATGCTCATTCCTCCAAGGTATTAGTCTAATGTATTCCAGATGGCTAAGTGGTTTTCTTTCCACTATAAACTTCACAATAGGAGATAATAGGATTGAGAGAGAAGCATCAGCCATCAGAGAAAGAGAAAGCAAGGAAACAGGTCTGGTGTGGGCGTTTCCAGGTGAACCATATAAAAGAGAAGGTCCAATTAGTGTGAACTTTGTGGAAAATGTTAAATGACCCTTGAAGTGACAGATCATATATTTTGATTCAGTGTGGTAGGAAATATCTACTTTTAAATGAAATGATTTAGGGATCTATTTTCAATTTGAGACAAACCCATAATTCACAGGGGTTCATCATAAATTATTAGTGCGTAGAATCTTGTTTGCAGCTAATATAGGAAATTGGAGACATTCTTCAAGAACACTTCATATTAAGCTTTAACTTCTGTTCTGAAAGCACAGAATACTGCAGAATTTTCTGACTGCACTAATGGCATGAATTTGGATGTCACCTTCAAATTTGTAGTTGATTATTTTAAAACAGAGTATGTGTTTTGATAAGTCAAACATTTAGCTTAAACCGGAGACAAATTCCTATAATAAAAAAATTCTATTTCAGTATTAACAGAATAAATGACATCCTAATGACTTAAAGCAATTATTATAATATAGCTCACCTTTTGTCATACTTGAGCTTAACCTTATTTCAGCTGAGAGCCCATAGTTTTTGTTGATTTATAGACATTGCTAATGATATTGAAATAATATAAGAGTTTTATATCTGGCTTTGACTAAAGTTACATCTTAATCACAAAACCAGTTAAAAAAATATGAATGAATTATCACAAGCCAACGCCACAGCTATGAAAACACTTCAAAATGATTTTTTCTAATGATGATGATTATTAATATCATTTTACAGGGTCAAGCCAGATTCTCTTATTTTTTTTTTAATTTCCAAGTGAACAAATCCATTTTTTGACAGCTTATTCTCCATTTCATTTATATGATACTGCAGATATTTTAAAAATAATTTTTTTAAATGGGACATAAGAAATTAATGAATAGTAATTGTCCTTTTCTAGAAAGTTCCTGAAATGTTATAGTGAGCTAACAGTAATTTAAAATACAATGGGCTAAACTAGAGTAAAAAGGGAAAGGAAACAAATGCAAATTAATTTCAAACCCATTCTTCCACACACAACACTAGTTTACAATAAGAATAAGAAATTTAGCAATCAAAATAAGCAATCAAGAAAATACCACATGTCATCAAACTGAAAAATCATGTTTCTACTATTTCTGCTAATGGTCTCAAATTTCTCCCCCAGTGTCACTGTCCCTTACCTACTTCAATTACTCATTGTATCCACACATTTACCACAACCTCCCACCACGGAGATGACCTCTGTCTTCTCTCACTGTCCCCCACCATCTGCTTGTATTCCCACCTCAAATCAGACCCCAGATGGCTTCTTCTGCCTACTCAAGGTCTCCATACCAAGACATTGTCCAGTCTTCCTAATTTAAAATTCTAACATTAATAATCTATCTTAGCCTTATTATAAATAAAGCTGTGATTAGATTTGATTAAATTGCATATGAGTGCAAATAATATATAGAAATCATCCTGCACAGTCCCTGCAAAACAGTAGGCATCAATGAACTGTGACTGCTACTGATTTAGCTAACTATGTTGTCATTATTATTATTAATATTATTACTCCCACTGCCTGGAGTGCTTCCTTGAGTGTAGCCTTCTTTAAAATTCCCCCCAATTCCCGTGACCAACTCACTTCCTTATTGTCCACAACATGATATTGAAATCTCTATAAATCATGTACTCATAGCAGTGTTTTTCTTTTTCTTTTATTGTCTGTCTTTACACCATTATGATGAATTTCTGGACAATAGAAACCATGTTTCTACCTTAGCATTCTTCCTACCTTCTACAATAATCTTTTATATGTAGAAAGTATATACATACTTTTTTTGTTTGTTTGTTTTTGTTTTTTGTTTTTTTCTATTGAAGATATGGTGCTGGAAAACCAATATAAGTTACATAATTGCACGTTCATTCTACAAAGCATGACTATGGTGACCAAATAATGTTTTGTCTCAAACAGGGACACTCTGAGAGTAAGAGAAGATATTATTATAATTACATGGGGACAACACTGGAATGTGTGGTCATCTAGATAGGCGAAAACTCCATGAAAACAAAGGTGAATGTTGCAAAGATTATCCTAATTGCACTGCCTCCTTATTTTTCATCAAGATGAAAGCAATCCTGTTAGTGGTTGGGCGTGATCAGGCTTCAAAAATACAGTGAACACTAAAAGAAGCAGTTAGAGCCAGTGCCACAGCTCGAAAGTTCTTGGAATTGGCCTACAGCTCCTTTCTTATGAGTGCCTGGATGGAGAGGAAGAGCAGAATTTTAAAATTTGCCTGCCTTGTTGAACAGGAGGGTAATGAAGGACTGTCCCAGGGAACAGAAGTGGGCTTCCCTCTGGAGAATAAAACCTTAGCCTTCTTTCTCTGCTTTCTCATTCTAGAGCTTCTCAAGCTGTGGCCCTCATGGCTGTGTGCCCCTTTCTGTTTCTACCCTCCCCTCTTATCTTTTAACGCTTTGTGCCCAATTTTAAAAGGTTTTAGTTTATTTTCTGTACATCATAAGTGACCATGTCCTCAGCCCCAGTTGTCCTGCACAAAAAGTATAAAAGAAGGGCATTCTCCAAAGAGAATGGTGGTCCTGCACGCAGAGTGTGAAAGAAGGGCATTCTCCAAGGAGTGGTGTGGTGGACATAGCTCTGTGGTGTGTAGGGCTGGCGGTTCAATAAGTCAAAGGCTCTGTGAGGTCCACACTGAATTCAGAAGACTCTGATGAAGTAGGAAGCATGCTTTCCATGCAGCTCTCCCAGAGACAAGACCTCCACTGAAGGGTGTAGTGCTGCCCTTTACCCTCTCTGGGTGAGCAGCCAGCCGGTCAGTCAGTGTCCAGCAAGAACACAGAGTGACCGGTCACACGTGGTTCCAAGAAGACCCAGTAGTGTAGTGAACAGGAAATTCTGAGACCTAGAGCCTAGAACTGAATCTAAGCCAGCCTCCAATGAGCTATGTTACTTTGAAAAAGTTGTGTAATAACCCTGTGTCCTAAGTTGTAGAAGACAGTAACAATCACTGAATACTCGGTAAGGACCGTATGAGGGCAGACACAGAATAGCTTGTAAACTGTTAAGTCACGTCTAATGTCCTGTCCCTAATTGCTAAGGTATGCTACTTTATCCCTACACATTACACTCTGAAATCTTTGAAATATAATTGTTTCTTTTAAGTACTCTTCTGAGTACAATTAAGCTGTTTCTTTCCCTGACTGCCATTTTTTGGCCACATTATCTTAAGGCAAGTATTATTACTTAATGAAAAACAAGTCAATGGATTCTGCTTTTCAAATTACGAAAATAAGCTTGAGATGATACAGCTTTTGACAGCCATAATGCTTGGGAGCCAAGCTGTCTAATTTGGAATGCAAGAACACTCAGCTACGTAGGATTTAATTAATTCTGGAAAACCTGTGCATCATTTTGAAACACTATGGTTTTAGGGAAAAAATAACAGACTTTTGATCCAGTTTTTCTCCTCTAGTCAAGTGCTCTGTGGGCTCCTAAAAGACAATTAACATCTCTAGATTTTAGTTTCACTTTCAAATCACTTGAAGTAGATAATATCAAAAGTCCCTTCTCATTCTAAAATCCAGACAATTTCACAGCCATCATAATTTTGAAACCAATTTTTAAAATTATTTTCTTTTTTAAAAACTAATACATGCTTGCTTGGGATTAATTTACACAGCATGAAGCAAATGACAGCCAGTGAGGGTGTTTATAAAATGAAACTGTCAAAATGAAAGGGTGACTTTTTGGAAAAAGAGTATTAAAGTGCAACTGACTTCAAAATAACCTACGAGGCATGGCTCACAAATTCTACCCAATGCAATGTTCTTGAGACTATGTGCTTAGTATGCAAATTAAAATCATCATTAAAAGACCAGTGTCCATGCAGCGGCTCTATGATTAATGATTTCCACGGCCAAAGGTGGTAGTCTTAGTTAATCAGCCCACCTGATCTTTTGCTCTATGGGCCTCCTGAGGTAGAGCTGGGTACAGAGGCGTTTCCCTGGGGAGTAGGGGGGGGGGATCCTCAGTTGTAGGTACCAAACTATCAGGCTGACCTTGATGATCTGAACTCATCCACCACTTCACTACATCCTTTTTACCTAATGGAAACTCATTCCTTGAAAAACAAGATGAGAACAGTTTTAGTAAGAGAAACAGAGTTGTTAGATAACTATGTTTGATCCCTGATGGATATCAAAGTAAGATATTGTGGACATAAACATACTTAGCAAAAGATAAGGAAAAACTAACACAAATTCCATAATAGCTTTTGTTTAAAAGGACAAAGACTTTGTACTTTCTTATCCACATCCCGCTCTCTGCTTTTGCCTCAGGGTCCCTGTCTTTACAGGTATGTACTAGACAAAGCAGTCTGTTGGCTTTCCAACAGTAAACATTGGCAAACGATGCTTCTATAACATTAGCAAACTAAGTACCTTTCTGAGACTCAGTTTCTTTGAATGCAAAAGTATTTATAGCTTTAAAAACTTCTCAACTCAGTAACTCCAGAACTCCTTATATTTTACTGAAAAGGAAGCCAGAAAGAATATTCAAAGTCTCACGGTCAGGGCAGTTATAAGAAAGATATTAGTAAGGTAAAAAAAATTTAAGAAGACAAAGCAGGGAAGGTTAGGGGATAGAGTCTCAGTCAAATAGTCTGTAACAAGTCAGCAAGATGTGGAGGCCTGTGGCGTCTGAGCTATTTGCACTTTCTTCTGGACACTGGATTATTCAAATAAGTCAGTTATGACAGTTTTAACTCATTCTCTTATTACTACAGTCATCTTTTCCACCTCTACTTTCAGATTTCCACACTCTCATGCAAAAAATATTTATGTTGTGCCTGAATTTCAGGGTCCCCCCCACCCCCCCACCCCCCGAGAAGAAACTCACACCAGGCGCACAGATGCAAAAATAAAGGGCGGAATTTATTACAACCTTAAGCTCGAATCTTTCAGCCTCGCCTAAATGGCGGGTAGATCTGAATGGCCCCGAGGGGTGGGGCTGAGGTATTTTTATAGTGTACCGAAAGTAAGTTGGGAGGGGGGAATACGATAAGGGGAGTGGGATAAGGGTGAGTCCAGGTGTCTCTTCACTTGCTGATTGGATACCTCAGTGGTGCCAGGAACGGGTGGGTGGTCACTAAGCAGGAAGGGGCCGGTACTGATTGACCGGTAGGGGTGGTCAGGGGAACTGGTGCCAGGAGCCAAAAGTTAAAAACTAACATTTACATTGCAAATTACACAGCAACCTCTAAAATGGAGTCCGTTAACAAAACAGCATCACACGGGCCCTTTCAATTTAGTCACCCCATGATTGCACTAATGTACACAGCCATGATTTAATAAAAAATACATATATATTTAATCACTTGGACTGATAACAGTAAAAAAAAAATGTGGTGTTCAACCCTTCACCTGCCATGTTAAATCTCAAGACATCTCTCCCTCACACCTCCCTCTAAGCAAATATCTTCCCCTTAACCTTACAGAAAATAATAGAGATTTTAAAGCAGGACCGCTTTGATATTTCCCTTCTCATTAACTCTTCTCTCCCAGCATATAAGCACAGTTGTTTTCCTTTCTTAAAAACTGGTCCTGGATCCTCCTGTGGTTATTCCCATGCTCCTGAGAGTTGGCTGCTCTGTCTTCATTTCCCTCTATTTATTTTGCCATCAGTTTCTGTCTGGGTTTGGGTTCCCTCATAATCAGAGTCTGGAAAAAGAATTCAGGTGCAAGTAACTTACTTGGAGGATGATCCCAAGAAACACATTAGGCTTAGAAAAGGTCAGATAAGAAGGAGAAGGCTAATACAGGGTATCACTTAGATGCTGATAATCTTTAAATATATACTTACAAGTCACATTCTAAGTTTTAAATCCATGTTTATAAATCTAGTAAATGCTCCTAAGTGAATGTCTATGGCAACTCAAACCCAACATCTACAAATATTGGTATCATGGATTCAAGGTCTAGTTTTCCTAATTCCTAATGTGGCATTGAGCAAGTTACTTAACCTCTTGAATCCCCATGTCACACTTCCCTGAAAACAGGGAAAAGAGCAGTCTCATTGATTTAAGTTTGAGGACTGAATGAGGCTGTTTGTGGCAAGCACTAAGCACAGTGCCTGGAATACAGTGTAAATACTGCAGCAAGTACAGCAAGTGATCAAGAATAATTACCTGCCATTATTAACAAATAAAGACGTTCTCCACCAAGTAACTTCTTATCATACATGCCCTATCTTTGTTATTGGCATTGCCGTTGACCCACTTGCATTGAAATTTTCAAATTATCCCAGAATCTCTCTCACTTTAAACATCAGGTGCCATATTCTACCACTACTCCCACATATTTCTTAAATTGTCATTTTTCTTCATCCTCTGTTCTTGCCTTAACGCCAGCCTTTATCACTTCTTGCTTAGATTAGAATTCTGTAGGGGATTTTTGTTGTTGTTATTGTTGAGGATACATTGAGGGTACAAGAAACCAGATTGCACTGATTGTATTTGTTAGGTAAAGTCCCTCTTATACTTGTATCTTTCCCCCAAAAGGTGTATCTCACACTGAGACCCCTTCCTTCCTCCCCACTTGCCTCTCTTCTTCCTTCTCCCACTCCCTCCCTCCTTCCCACTCTCTGCTCTACCTTACCTTTCCTCCTCGCCCCCTTCTTCTCTCTCTCTCTCTCTGCTCTCCCTTTCCCCTACTCCACTATGTAATTGTCCTCATATGAGTATTGAGTACATAGGATTCATGCTCCTCCATTCATGTGATGCTTTACTAAGAATAATGTGTTCCACTTCTATTTATGTTAATACAATAAACATCTTTTTTAATGGATGAATAGTATTCCATAGTATATATATACCACAGTTTGTTAATCCATTCCTGGGTTGGTGGGCATTTAGGCTATTCCCACATTTTGGCAATTGTAAATTGAGCTGTGATAAACAGTCTAGTGCAAGTGTCCTTATGATAAAAGTTTTGGTTTTTTTTTCCTTCTGGACAGATGCGCAGTAATGGGATTTGCAGGATCAAAAGGGAGGTCTAGGATTTCATCGAGAATTTTTGCACCTATATTCATGAGTGAAATTGGTCTGAGGTTCTTCTTCTTAGTTGGGTCTTTTCCTGGTTTCTGTATCAGGGTGAGGTTTGCTTCATAGAATGTGCTGGGGAAGATTTCTTCCTCCTCAATTTTTTGGAATAATTTCTGCAGTATGGGAATAAGCTCTTCCTTGAAGATTTGATAGACTTCAGGTGTGAAGCCATCCAGACCAGGGCATTTTTTTGTTGGGAGATTTTTTATTGTTTCTTTGATCTCAGTGCTTGAAATTGTTCTGTTCAGGAGCTCTATTTCTTCCTGGCTAAGTCTAGGGAGAGGATGTGATTCTAAATATTGATCAAAATCCTTCACATTGTCAAATTTCTGGGCAGAGTTTCTGGTAGTATTCAGAGACGATTTCTTATATCTCTGTGGCATCAGTTGTAATTTCCCCTTTATCATTTCTGATTGAAGTTACTACAGATTTTACTTTTCAATTTCTAGTTAGTCTGGCCAAAGGTTTATCTATTTTATTTATTTTTTCAAAAACCCAACTCATTGTTTCATTAATTTTCTGAATCATTCTTTTGTTTTTAATTTCATTGATCTCTGATTTAATTTTAGATATTTCTTTTCTTCTGCTGGGTTTAGGCTTAGATTGTTCTTCTTTTTACAGTTCCATAAGATGGCTTGTGAGTTTGTTGATGTGCTCTCTTTCTGTTTTTCAGATGTAGGCATCTAAAGCGATGAATTTTCCTCTTAGAACTGCTTTTGCAGTATCCCACAGGTTTAGTAGCTTCATTGTTGTTATGCTCAAGGAAGTTAATTATTTCCTATTTTATTGCTTCCTGCACCCAAATGTCATTCAATAGAAGGTTGTTTAATTTCCATATCTTTGTGTGGGGTTGAACATTTTTGTTGGAGCTGAGTTCCACCTTTAGTGCCTTATGGTCTGAGAAGATGAAAGGGAAAATTTAAATTCTTTTGATTCCATTGAGGTTTGTTTTGTGCCCTAGGATATGATCAATTTTGGAGAATGTTCCATGGGCCAATGAGTAGAATATACATTTTTTATCTGTGGGATGGAGTGTTCTATATGTGTCTATTAAGCACAGTTGTTCTAGTGTCTCATTTAAGTCCCTTATATCCTTGTTTAGAGGATCTGTCCAGCTCTGTAAGAGGAGTGTTAAAGTCCCTTCTTATTATGGTATTATAGGATATCATATTGCTCAGACTAAGGAATCTGGGAGCATTTAAGTTGGGTGCATAAATATTTAGAGTTGAAATGTCTTCTTGTTCTATTTTTCCCTTGACTAATATAAAGTGACCATCTTTGTCTTTTTTTACTTTAGTTGCTTTAAATCCACATGTATCTGAAAATAAGATTGCAAATCCTCTTTTCTTCTGAATTCCATTTGCCTGAAAAATTGTCTTTCAACCCTTAACTCAGAGTTTTAATTTGTCTTTTGAAGCTAGGTGTGTTTCTTGCAGACAGAAAATGAATGGCTTGGATTTTTTAATCCAGTCAGGATTAAAAACTTTTGATCAAATTCCAACTTCTACAATGGCAAAAGGATTAAAAATATTCACTGGACTTTTGAGAAACTCAATACCCAAAATACTATCTGCTTATCAATACTCTCAATTAATGTGAATATATTAAATTGTCCTTTTAAGAGGCACAGGTTGGCTGACTGGATACAAAAACTCAGGCCACACATATGTTGCATTCAAGAATCTCACCTTACCTTAAAAGATAAACATAGACTCAGGGTTTAGGATGGTCATTTATAATTCAGGCAAATGGAAATCAGAAAAAAGCAGATGTTGCAATATTATTTGCAGATACAATAGGCTTTAAACCAACAAAAGTAAGGAAAGACAATGATAGTCACTTCATATTTGTTAAGGGCAACACTCAACATGATAAGATTTCAATTATTAACATTTATGCACCCAACCAGAATTTGCCTCAATTTATGAGACAGACTCTAATGGACATGAGCAACTTGATTTCCTCCAGCACCGTAATTATCAGATATTTTAATTTAAATGCAACCATCCAACATTTGCATTTAACAGACATCCTTAGAACATTTCATTTTAACAAAACTGAGTACACATTCTTCTCATCATCCTATGGATTATCCTCTAAAGTTATCACATCCTAGGTCACAAAATCTAACCTCAGCAAATTTAAAAGAATAGAAATCATTCCTCATATTTTCTCAGACCATCATGGAATAAAAGTTGAACTCAGTAATAACAGGAATCTGTATACCCATACAAAAACATGGAAACTAAATAACCTCATGCTGAATGATAGCTGTGTCATATATGAGATTAAGAAGGAAATTGCCAAATTTTAGGAACAAAATGATAATGAAGACATGAACTATCACGACCCCTGGTATACCACAAAGGCAGTCCTAAGAGGGGAATTTATAGCATTGCAAGCCTTCCTCAAAAGAACAGAAAGATAGGAAGCCAACAATGTAATGGAACAATTCAAGCAACTGGAAAAGGAGGAACATTCCAACCCAAAACCCAGCAGAAGAAAAAAATAGTTAAAATTAGAGCAGAACTAAATGAAATTGAAAACAAAAGAATCATAGAACAGATCAACCAATCAAAAAGCTGGATTTTTGAAAAGGTTAATAAAATAGATAAACCTTTGGCTAATCTAACCAGAAGTAGAAGAGTTAAATCCCTAATTTCATCAATCAGAAATGATAAAAGCCAAATAACAACAGACACCTCAGAAATTCAAAAACTCCTTCATGAATATTACATAAAACTATATTCTCAGAAGCATGAAAATCCGGAGGAAATAGATCGATACTTGGAAACACGCCACCTTCCTAGACATAGTCAGAAAGATGTGGAAATGTTGAACAAGCCTATATAAAATTCTAAAATAGCATCAACTATAAGAAATCTCCCCAGAAAGAAAAACCCTGTACCAGATGGCTTCACATCAGAATTCTACCAATCCTTTAAAGAGGAACTAGTACCTATATTACATAACCTTTTCTAAAACATAGAAATAGAAGGAATACTTCCCAATACATCCTATGAAGCTAATATCACCCAGAAACCCAAACCAGGAAAAGACCCAACAGGAAAAGAAAATTATAGATCAATATCTCTAAGGGATATTGATGCAAAAATATTCAACAAGATCTTAGCAAACAGAATCCAACAACACATCAAACAAATTATACATCACAACCAGGAAAAGCACTTGTCACTGGGTTGTCTCCTGAAGTGGCTGCCTGCTTATCCTGTGTGCTAAAACTGGCCTCACTCCATGCCCCTGAGGGCCAAGGCTGCAAGGCAGCCCTCCCATTGCCAAACACTGAATGTTCTGTTCTTCCCCATAGTCTCAATCCCAGCCTTTGGTGTTGCTCACAGTCACTAGATGACTCGCCCAAGGTCTCTCATCCAGAGTCTCACTCTGTGCCCCTCAGTGTGGTGCCTTCAGGGCCAGATTTCCCACAATGGCTACCCCCACAGCCCAAACCCTAACAATGTTAGCTTCATTCAAGCCCAATGGCTCAGTTCCTTGCCCTGAAAAATGCTTAAAGTCACCCACACTCTCGCCCAAGTTCTCCTAAAGTAATTCAATTGAGTGCCCAAGTCCAAATAAACAAAACAACCCACAGGGAAAGCTTCTGTCTACAATCTTGCTGCTGTTGTAGTTACAGCTGTGGCAGCCTGTTCACAATCACTTGCTACTTCTCCACTGCTTTTATCCTCCTCCTGGGGTTCAGAAGTCTCTCACTGTCTCCCTGCATCCCCAAAAGTATGTTTCTGAGCAGAGCCCACAAGCCAGAGATGCCTGGACTCTTCTCTCCCCATCTCACTGCTCCCAGTTGCAAAGAAGCTGTTACTTGGCCACCATCTTGCTCTGCCCCTCTGTAGGGTATTCTGTCTATACTTCCAAATGTGGTGTCTGACCACCAAATAATCACTTAATAAATGTCTGAATGAAGGAAGGAATGTCTATAAACCACTTCTATCATGGCAAATGGTACCACAATCCACCTGGATACCTACGAGTCTTCCTTGATTCCATTTTTTCCTCCACAGCACACATTGAGTCCATGAGTAACTCTGTTACTTTTACCTCCAAAATACTCACACACTCAGAGTATAAGAATTTCTCAGCACCTCCCCTGTACAGCTCTAGTTCTAGACTGGACTCTTATCTTTCCCCAGACTTTCCTCCTCTTCCCTTTCTATATATCTGTTACACAGTAACTGGGGTGATTAAAGCAGAAACTAGCTTACCACACCTCTGTTTAATAACTTTCTATAGCTTCTCAATAAATTCTTTAATATCCTCTATAAGAACTCTGAGGTCTCCCATTGACTTCTTCCACATTATCTCTTTTCTTGCTTATCTTTCCACTTACTTTGGCCACAGTGGCCTTTGCATTGTACCTGGAACTGATAAATGTGCCTTTGCAATCTCTGTCTTCCTGCTTAGAATTCTCTCCCCCTAGGTCTTCACACAGCTACATCCATCTTGCTATTCACGTATCAACTCCTCACACTTATGTCATCATCTGATACACATCTTTTCATCCATTTGTTTATGTCCTTGGCCTCACTTTAGAATATGAGCTAGTTGAGGAAAACTTTGTTTCACTTATCACTGTCTCTCATAGCCCAGAACACTGCTTAGCATGTAGTAGGAACTCAAAAAATATTTGTTAATAAACATCTATTGAAGGGAGGAGCCAAGATGGTGGTCTATAGCCAGCTTTCTACAGATGCTCCCATCCAGAAGGAGAGTTAAAGGACAGAAATTTAGCGAGAAAGCCAACGGTTTGGAGCTGAGCCAAGAGACAAGGTCGAGGAATGCACATCAACCCTGCTGGAGTGACCTGCAACCCCAAAGATACAAATAAAAGGTACAGAGCACATCACCAAGCGGACAGGAGTCCCCTCCCACAAGAGAACAGCTCGCAGTATACTCCATACCTCCATACAAACAAGCGAGCAGCATTCAGATGTCCTCCCACTCTACTCCATGGGAGAGACCCTCTAAAAACTGGACCTCCTTCCCCTACTAGGGTGCCATGGCACTCTCCTGCCAGGCACAAAGCTGTATAAAACTGTATATATTCTCTACCTGTAAGTTGGAACTCCCGGCATTCCCTTCCACTTTCACCCTGAGGTCTGGAGGTCTGTCCCCCACGGAATCCAGATTCTTGGACACTTTCTCGAAGGGTGTGGAGAGGGCGCAGGCTGCCACTGGTCTGTGCTATTATCCTGGCTCAGGAGTGGTGAGAGGAGAGTAAGCTAAAAGGTGGCTGACAGGCAGTCCCCTGAGGCACCAAGCCCAGCGCTGAGAAAGCTTTGCTAAATTTCAGCCACACCTGGCCCTCAGGGGATGACAGCTGAGACAAAGGGCTGAAGCTTACAGACTGAGTCACGACTATTAGCAGCCCAGCGTCTCTTCCACAGGGCAGAAATTCTGTGAACTTGTTCTGTTCTATCAGCTTTTTCATCTACTTTACACCAATCAGGGACAGGGCTGGAACTGGGTGAATCAACCCAGCCCCTATCAAGTACCCAGGTTGTCAGGCCTCACCTCCCCCCCGCCAACACTGACATAACTGGTGGACTGGCTGAGGAGTCACAGAGCCCCGTGTGACCTAGGCAGGCACAAACCTCTAGAGCATCTGCTCATTGGAGGGAACTGGACCACAGCCCTGCAGGGTTACCAGAGACTGGGTGCGACAGAGGGGCAAGGTGGGAAAGAGGCATCAACCTTCCCAGGCTAATTTAATGGCTGGGGGGCCCTCCTGAGCTCACAGAACCCTGGAGCGAGTTATACTAAAGCTGCCAGCAGACTTCTGCTATTTAGTCACTATAGACTTTTCAACTCTTTGATTTGAGGTTGGTACTGGCTGGAACAATTGATTGGTACCTCTTCAACTGGGCCAATCACCCACTTTCCAACCCTGTACACTGGGTGTGTGGTAGTGGGAAAGTTTGATTTTCCTTTCCAATTGTTGTGGAATTTTTGTGGGGGGCGTGGTGACCTAACTGCTGGTTTTCCTCCACAGCTCAGAATCCAACACAGAGTAACAGATTCTCTAGGGTAAGACAGAGACCAGCTGAAAATAAGACAGAGCCACTTAACCCCACCACATCAAGAAGGCCCCCAGTTGCGCAGGCAGTAGCAAAGTATGGGTTGGCAAAACTCTAGGGGGAAAGGTACAAACACCAGTC
>CAUYON010011823.1:0-15200 GCA_963573935.1 Arctocebus calabarensis | reverse complement strand
CTTTCTTTCTTTCTTTCTTTCTTTCTTTCTTTCCTTCCTTCCTTCCTTCCTTCCTTCCTTCCTTCCTTCCTTCCTTCCTTCCTTCCTTCCTTCCTTCCTTCCTTCCTTCCTTCCTTCCTTCCTTCCTTCCTTCCTTCCTTCCTTCCTTCTTTCCTTCTTTCTTTCTTTCTTGAGACAGAGTCTCACTTTATCGCCCTGGGTAGAGTGCCATGGTGTAACACGGCTCACAGCAACCTCCAACTCCTGGGCTTAGGTGATTCTCTTGTCTCAGCCTCCTGAGTAGTGGAGACTACAGGCGCCCACCACAACACCCAGCTATTTTTTTGCAGTTCGGCCAGGGCCAGGTTTGAACCTGCCACACTCGGTATACGGGGCCGGTGCCCTACTCACTGAGCCGCAGGCGCCGCCCAGGAAGTATTTTCTTATCAGCAAATGTGCACCTCCCTTTTGAGGACATGTGAAGGAAAACACGCTGATGTGTATGAGGCCCTTGGCAAACTGCTTGGCACACAGAAGCACCCAGGAAGGGAGGCGATACTGGTGTGGCTGTTCTGCAAGCTGGTCCCGGGGCTCTGCCGCCGGACACCCTGTGCTTCCACCACCTCCCTCAGGGCCACTTTTCATCTCTCCCAATTGCAGTGTGAAGTTTTTCCCAAGCTTTGTTATTTTTCAAAAGTTCCAAAGGATACCTAGACTCCAGCCACTGGCAATGGCCGTCGGACAAATTGCCTTAGAGTCACCGTAACCTCGTGAGTGCCGCGGACAGGATGCTCTCGCGGAAACGTCTCATGCCTGCTGGGAAAGCCGCTACCACTCCGGTAGAATGCATCCACCAGCGTGTGTACCGAGAGTCCTCCATGCTCCAGGGACTGTGCGTGGCACAGACACACCATGCAGAGTGACAGGAACACAGGAGTATTCTACCCAGAAAGAGCAATCACTTCCGGGACGTGACATCTCAGCTAAACTCTGAAGGGAGCGGAGGAACCAGTTGCAGAAACCCAAGGAGGAGCCGCAGAAAGGAGCTGAACCCTGCAAGGTCCCACAGGGGGCGCCAGGAGCAGTGGGTGGGGAGCAAGGAGGCCGGGCCTGGGGGAGCAGACCTTGTGGACCTTCCGCTCCCCGCAGGCCATTAGTATTTTATCCCAAGTACAATGAGAAGACTTTGATAGGTTTGAGATGGGCGAGGCATGACACCTTCTCTATTATTAAATATAGAGGCCTGGCCTCAGTGAGGAACAGGGGCTCAGCTGGTGAGAACAGCAGCATGGTCAGGAGGGTGTGGCCAGAGTCGGGAAAGGAGGAGAGAGTGTGAGGGGGCTCGGGACCGTGTGAGCAGCAGCAGGGCAGAGCCTGCCAAGGGCTGGGAGGAGGCACAAAGAGAGGAAGGAGCAAGACCCAGTGCAGGCCAGAGCAGGTGGCAGGAGGCTACTGAGCCCGAGGTGGGAGCATGAGCAGATGGTCAGCACCCAGGAGTTGGGAATGTGCCAGGCACTGTTCTCGGACACTTGGGACATCATCCTAGGGGGTCAGGTTGTTTGTTTGTTTTAGAGACAGGGCCTCCCTCTGTCTGGCTCAAGTGACCCCTCTTTCCCATATCAGCCATCCAAGCAGCTGCAAGCCTGTATCACCACACCTGGCCTAGTTTTTTTGTTTTCTTTTTAGTAGAGATGGGGTCTCCCCTGATCTCATCCTCCAGTGATCCTCCAGCCTCACCCTCTTACAGTGCTGGGATTACAAGTGTGAACCCTGTTAGCATTTATTAGCATGAATGGCAAGGACCCTCATTTAGGGCGGCATCATAACAGCCGCCCATCATAACATCATCTATCATGAAAGAGGATAGAAGATTGTCTTTGCCAATCACATTTGAAAAAACAAAAGAGAAATTCTTAATCTAATTTTTTTTTTTTTTGAGACAGAGTCTCACCACTGTTAAACTGCCCTATAAATCCTGCTCACATTTGCAGAGTGTCTGTGAGGTTGGGCCTTCCTCCACCACATGACCACAGTGACCTGGGTAGAGTGCCGTGGTGTCACAGCTCTCGGCAACCTCAAACTCCTGGGCTCGAGTGATCCTCTCCACTCAGCTTCCTGAGTAGCTGGGACTACGGGGGCCTACCACAATGCCTGGCTAGTTTTAGAGGCAAGTTATCACTCTTTCTCATGGTGGTCTTGAACTCCTGAGCTCAGGCAAACCATCCTCCTCAGCCTCCCAAAAAACTGGGATTACAGGTGCGAACCGCCATGCCCAAGCCAGCAACTCTTAATCTAAAAGAGCACTGATGACAGGGAGCCACCATCTGCAGCCAGTGGCATGGAAGGTGTCTGGGGGTGTGACAGGGCTCTGCCAGAGTTGGAGGGACAGGTGAGCCCTTGGGCCCTGAGGGAAGTAGGGTGCCTAAGGAACTCAGGAGTGAAGAAGCAACCCACATGCCCCACAATAGTGGGGAGGACAATGGCTGAAATATCATATATAAAGATGAAAACACCATGAAAAGAATCCTTAAGGTGCTCCATAAACCACAAAGCTAAAGGGCAATTCCTGGGCCTGCAGTCAACTGACCTGTAAATCCTGCTTATGTTTGCAGCGTCTATGCGGTTGGGCCTGCATCCGCCACCTGACCACGGTGATGAGCAAAGGGCGGCCTTCACCACCGTTACTAGCCCTCCTCGGCAGCTGCTGTTTCAGCGTTGCAGCATGGGCAGCACGTTCTGAAGGTGGCCTCTGGGGCTGGCACAGGGTCTGCCCTAAAGGGAGGAGCTCTGCCAACTGTACTTTCCCTGAGTGCTGTACTGGGTCTCAGAGCCACCCTCCTTGGCTGTCTCCTTAGAGATCTAGACTACTTGGGCATGGAAGGTGTCACTGCTCAGAGGAGACAGAGTAAATGGCAGCAGCCTCCTGTTATCACAGCTTCCCTACCCCTTCCCAACTTTGCAGCAGAAATATACAAAATTGGACCTCCTCAGGAGGTAGAAGCAGGCCAGAACCGACCATGGGGGAAGACAGGGACCTTCTCAAGGTGGGTAACAATGAGTGTGTGGAAACTCCTGTGGACAAGTGAGAGCTCCATCCCATCCTCTCTCCCACTCTTCCCCCTCTAACCCATTTCTCTCTGCTACCATCTTCCTCTTCTCAGAATACCTCTCTCCTTGTTCACGGTTATCTGTGGGGTCAGAGGCATGACTGTCAGAATATCTGCTTTTGTCCCAGTGGTTAATGCACAAACCTAATTCATTTGTCATGGACAGAGGTTCCCATTTAAGGTGAAAGCACTGAGGAGAAGATTCATCTGAGTCCTGAATTGATAACTCTGTAGACAGAGGAAGCTCTTGAGTGGCACCTGCTTGGCAGATGCTCTGCTCCAATGTGCTTCAGCTTTCCATACTAAGGATCTTGTCACCACTATCACCATCATCACAACCACCACCATGACTTTTTGACTTTAAACAGTCAGTATTTTTCTCTGATCCTCTCTGTCCACCTCTGAAATCACTGCCCACTCATCAAGAGCTCAGAAGGAGGCTGAGCTACTGTTTCTCAAGTGTACAGGATTCAGAAATTCTTGGGTTATTGGAGAGTTATTCTAACAAAAAGCCACTGGTCCCCAGGACAGCTGCCACAAACTCACACATTTTCTCTGCACATGTAGACTGGGAGGCAGGTCTTACTACGGCTGACAAGAAGGGCAGCATCTAGGAGAGATCAAAAGGGAACTTGAAGGAGCAGCCAGCCAGCTGCCCACAGCTTTCACTGCCCTGCCGGAGAGTCTGGAAAGCTCTGAGCACCAGGCCAGGTCTGAGTTCCAGGAACTGTGGCTCGAAGGCCTCCTTGGCTTTGAGCTTCTGACAGGCAGCCAGGCTGGGTCTTCTTGTTCTCTTGAGGCCTTGTACCTGAAGTGGACCCGGTACTGGCCCCCCAGGTGTTCACAATGGCTCCCAGCCTCCCTTTCCACTCTGCTGAGTGAGCCCTAATCATCAATTTTTTTAATAAAGAGATGACTTTATTCAAAAATAAATATTAAATTTTAGTGCTTAAAAACAACCAAGGTGGAGATAATGAAAATAACACTAAGAGCATGGGATTTATCTAAGATTCTTTTTTTGTTTTTTTTTAATTGTTGGTGATTCATTGTGGGTACAAAGAACCAGGTTACATTGATTGCATTTGTTAGATAAAGACCCTCTTATACTTGTTTCCTGCCCACAAAAGGTGCACCACACCCCATGACTCCCACCCCCTCCATCCTTTCTTTGCTCCCCCATCCACCACCCCCACCATCTATTAGGTCATTAATTGCCCTTATACTAGAATTGAGTACAATGGATTCTTGCTTCTCCATTCTTGTGATGTTTTACCAAGAATAATGTGTTCTACTTCCATCTGGGTTAATGCAAAGGATATAAAGTCCCCATCTTTTATAGTGGCTGAATAGTATTCCATGATGTACATATACCACAGCTTGTTAATCCATTCCTGGGTTGGTGAGCATTTAGGCTGTTTTGATATTTTGGTGATTGTAAATTGAGCTGCAATAAACATTCTAGTGCAAGTGTCCTTATCATAAAAGGATTTTTATTCCTTCTGAGTAGATGCCTAGTAATGGGACTGCAGGATCAAATGGGAGGTTTAGCTTGAGTTCTTTGAGGATTCTCCACATTTCTTTCCAAAAAGGTTGTATTAGTGTCCCCCCAGTACTGTAAAAGTGTTCCCTTCTCTCCACATCCACACCAGCATCTGCAGTTTTGAGATTTTTTGATGTGGGCCATTATTACTGGGGTTAGATGATGGATGCTTTTGATTTGCATTTCAATAATAATTGGGGATGCTGAGCATTTTTTCACATTTTTTTAGCCATTTTTTCTGTCTTCTTTAGAGAAGGTTCTATTCATCTCTCTTGCCCAGTGATCTAAGGGATTGTTGGCTCTTTTTATGTTGCTTAATTTGGGTTATTTGTAGATCCTAGTTACCAAACTTTTGTCCAATTCAAAATATGCAAATATCATTTCTCAATGTGTAGGTTGTCTGTTTGCTTTGGTTATTGTCTCCTTAGCTGTACAGAAGCTTTTCAGTTTAATTAAATCCAATTTGTTCATTTTTGTTGCTGTTACAGTTACCACAGAAGTCTTCCTCATAAAGTCCTTCCCCAGGCTGATAGCTTCCAGTGTTTTCCTCACTCTCTGTTCAAGGATTTTTATTGTTTTGTGCCTTAAATTTAGGTCTTCTATCCATCCTGAATCAAATTTTGTGAGTGGAGCAAGGTGCAGGTCCAGTTTTATATGTGTATATCCAGTTCTCCCAGCACCATTTATTGAATAGGGAATCTTTCCCCCAGTGTATGTTCTTGTTTGGTTTATCAATGATTAGGGGGCTGTAAGAAGTTAGTTTCATCTCCTGGTTTTCTATTCAGTTCTAGACACCTGTGTCTCTATTTTAGTGCCAGTACCATGCTGTTTTGATCACTATGGCCTTGTAGTATAGCCTGAAGTCTGTTAGGCTGATGCCCCCAGCTTTGTTTTTATTACCAAGAATTGCCTTAGCTATATGGGTTTTTTTCTGATTCCATACAAAATGAAGAATTATTTTGTCCAAGTCTTGAAAGTATGATATTGATATTTTAATAGGAATGGCATTGAATCTGTAGATTGCTTTGGGAAGTATAGACATTTTGGTAATGTTGATTCTTCCTAGCTATGAACATGGTCTCTTCTTCCATTTGTTAGTCTTTTCTGCTAGTTCCTTACTTAGAGGTTTGTAGTTTTCTTTATAGAGGTCCTTCACCTCCTTTGTGAGGTATATTCCTAGGTATTTCATTTCTTTGAAGCTACTGTGAAAGGTATTATGTTCTTAATTACCTTCTCATCTTAGCTGTTATTGGAATATACAAAAGCTAGTGATTTATGGACATTAATTTTATATCCTGAGATGTTACTGTATGTTTTGATCACTTCCAGGAGTCTTGTGATTGAGTCTTTGAGATTTTCTAAGTATCAGATCATATTGTCAGCAAAGAGGGAGTTTCACTTCTTCTTCCTCCATTGATGCCCTTTATTTCCTTCTCTTGCCTGATTGTATTGGCTAGAACTTCCAGCACTATGTTGAATGGTAGTGGTAATAGAGAACAACCTTGTCTTTTTCCAGTTTTGACTGGAAAAGCTTTCAGTTTTACTCCATTCATTATATTAGCTGTGGGTTTGTCATAGATGGCTTTGATCATTTTAAGAAATGGACTGCCAAAGCCTATGTTCTTCAGAGTTCTAATTAGAAAAGGATATTGAATTTTATTGGATGCTTTTTCTGCATCTATTGAGAGGATCTTATGGTCTTTGCTTTTACTTCTGTTGATATGGTGAATTACACTTTTGGATTTGTGTATGTTAAACCTGTGTTGCATCCCTGGGATGAATCCTCTACTTGAGTGTGATGTATGACTGTTTAATGAGAAGCCATAACCTGCTGGCTAGGATTTTACTGAGAATTTTTGCATCTATATTCATTTGTGAAATGGGTCTGAAGTTTTTCTTTTTAGTTGGATATTTTCCTGGTTTTGGTATCAAGGTGATATTTGCTTCATCGAATGTGTTGGGAAAGATTCCTTCCTTCTTAATTTTTTGGAATAAATTCTGCAATATGGGTATAAGCTCTTCTTTGAAGGTTTGGTAGAATTCTGGTGTGAAGCCATCTGGACGAGGGCACTTTTCTGTTGGGAGATTTTTTAATTGTTTCTTCAATCTCAGTTCTTGAAATTGGGCTGTTAAAGAGATCTATTTCTTCATTGTTAAGTCTAGGGAGAAGGTGCAATACAAGGTATTCATCCATTTACTCCACATTGTCAAATTTCTGGGCATAGGGCTTCTTGTAGAACTCAGAGAGGATCTATTATATCTCTGTGGCATCTGTTATTTCCTCTTTATCATTTCTATTAATCAGTTTATTAAAGATTTTATTTTTATATTTCTAGTTATTATGGCCAAGAGTTTATCAATTTTCTTTATTTTTTCAAAAAAGCAACATTTTATTTTGTAAGTTTTCTGAATGTTTCTTTTGTTTTCAATTTCATTAATCTCTAATTTAATTTTGGGTATTTCTTTTCCTCTGCTGGGTTTGGGATTAGATTGTTCTTCTTTTTCCAATTCCATAAGATGGTTTATGAGTTTGTTGATGGGCTCTCTTTCAGTTTTATCAATATAGGTGTCTAATGTGATAAATTTCCTGCTTAAGACTGCTTTTCCTGTATCCCAGAGTTTTTGGTAACTTGTGTCTTCATTGTTCTTATGTTTGAGGAATTTAACAATTCCTCTTTTATCTCCTCCTGAACCCAACTATCTGTGTAAGGTTTAATTCTATGCTTTTGAGTGGGGATGAACATTGTTTTGGAGTTCAATTCCACTGTTAGTGCCTTGTGGTCTGAGAAGATACAAGGTATAATTTCTATTCCTTTAATTTTGCTGAGGTTTGATTTGTATACTAGGATTTGATCTATTTTGGAGTATGTGCCATAAACAGAAGAGAAAAAAGTATATCCTTTGGGGGGGGGATGGTGTGTTCTGTATATGTCTATTAATCCCATTTGTTCTAGGGTCACATTTAAGACCTTTGTATCTTTGTTTAGTTTCTGTTTAGAAAATATGTCCAGTACTGTCAGAGGGCTGTTAAAGTCCCTGGCTATTATGGTGTTATGGAATATCATATTTCTCAGACCCAGAAATATGATATCCAGAATAGACCCAGAATAGATTTAGGTCTATTTCATAAATCTGGGAACACTTAATTTGGGTACATAAATATTTAATGTTGAAGTATCTTCTTGTATTGTTTCTTTGACCAGTATAAAGTGTCCATTTTTGTCTTTCTGAACTTTAGTTTCTTTAAATCCACTTGCATCTGAGAATAAGATTGCAACCTGTCCTTTCTTCTGATTTCCATTTGATTGAAATAGTTTTCCATTTTTTAACTTTTAGTCTTGATTTGTCCTTCAAGGCTAGGTGTGTCTCCTGGAGACAACATAAGAATGACTTGTGCTTTTTTTTTATCCAATCAGCTAATTTTTGCCTCTTCAGTGGTGAGTTCAATCCACTGACATTTATTGAGAGAATTAATAATTCTCCTAATTATCACATAACTATCAATTATGTGGTGGGGTTCTATTCATCTTATTTTGTGAAAGTCCATTGTGTAGTTTTATCCTTTGCACCATTGTTGAAGCTATACCTTTGATACTTACTTTGCTGGTGGTCCATTATGATGGTCAGTATTGAGAATAGGTCAGAGTATTTCCTGTAGAGGTGGTCGTATTATGGTGAATTTCTTCAGTGCTTTTATATCTTTAAAAGATTTGATTTTCTATCAATTTTGAAGCTAAGTTTAGTGGGATACAAGATTATATGCTGAAAATCATTTTGTTTAAGGATGTTGAAAGTGGACGACCGTGCTCTTATGGCTTGGAAAGTTTCAGTTAAAAAGTCTGCTGTCATCCTTATGGTTCTGCCTCTTTAGGTCAGTTGATGCTTACTCTCAACTGCTTGCAAATTTTTTTCTTTCATCTTGATTTTGGACATGTTCATTACAATGTGTCTTGGAGAAGGTCTGTTTGAGTTGAGATGACCTGGGGTTTGATATCCATCTGAAAGGAGTGTGTCAGGTTCTTTATTAAAACTTGGGAATATTTCATTTTTGTTAGTCTCCAGTAGGGCTTCTACTCCTTTGAGACAACCTTCTTCCCCTTCAGGGATTCCTATTCATATGTTTGGATGCTTCATGAAGTCTTATAGTTCTTTAAGTGGCTCTCCTGTTGTTTCTCTCTTCTTTTCTGCCTGTTTGACTATTTGGGTCAACCTAAAAACTTTAATCCTCTAGCATGGAGGTTCTTTCTTCTTCATTGCCTATCTTTTTTTTTTTTTTTTTTTTGATACTTTCCCACCACGTCTTTCTATTCTGTGATTTTCTCCTTCCTTTCCTTAAGCTCTGCCATATCCTTTCTATATTCTACATATGTCTCGTCTGACTTTTGGTTCTGTCTTTCCATTTTCTCATCCATTTCTTTTATGGTCTTTATCATTCATATTTTAAATTCCTCTCTAACAAATCCATTAATTCTTTATATGTGGAGTCTTTGGTTGTAGCTCCTTCAGGAGAGTTGCTCCCTTGGAAAAGTTGCCCTGTTTATGTTTTTCATATTGCCTGAATTTCTTGTGTTCTTCTTTCTTCTGTTCACCTCCTTGTCCTCCTATTTGCTTCTCTCTTCCTCCTTTGCTTCAAATTACCTTCCCTCAAAGCTTAGGTCAAAAGGAAGAGAAAGGTAAAGTGCAAGAAAGGAGAAAGAGGAAAAGAAACAAAGAAGATGAAAGAAGGAAAGAGGAGAAGAAAATGAAAAGAAAGAAAGGGGAAGGGGGAATGAAAGAAAAGAATTGAAAAACAGGAGAGAATGAAGACAGGAATAGAGAATGAGAGTGATAGAAGAAATGCTATCAATTGGCACTATGTTAAGGACACTTCTGTAATCTAATGCTTTTGAGTGCCTTGGCTGGGAGAGTTCCTCAAAATTGGGAGTTTCTTACCAGTTCGAGCATAGCCAAACTCTTCCTTGTGACCACAAATATGGGAGTCCTTGCTTTTGATGAAAGTAAAAATGGAAGTTAAGAATAGAACTAACCAAGAAATTAGCAAATACAAAACACACCACAAAGCAAAAAAACCCTCAAATAGCCAAAAACTGGAGCCACCTCAGCAGTAAGAAAAGAAGAAGAAAACAAATAAAGAATAAACAAATAAAAATAAATAGTACAAAAAATTTATGTGTAGTATCCAACTTTAATAGGTGTATATATGTGTTACAATATGTCGCATAGACACCAGGTGGCACCATAGTTTTTTTGGAGACGGAGACCATAATGGGCAACCTCTATGGTACTTATTTCAAACTTAATTGTCTTCGGTGGTTGCCTGATTATTTCCTCAGTGTTCACACCCTGCTGAGTTGGGATCTAAAGCTCTCCAGAATCCTTCAGAGGCAGATCTCATAGTGTCCTTTGACTCCAGTTTCCAGGGGTGCAGGAGTCCTTCAGCCTGTCCCAAGAGTGGAGTTCTGATCCCAGCAGGTGGAATTAAGATGGCCATGTGTTAGGTCCCTGCTAAGACCTTCTCACAACCTTCCCACAATGACAACAGCCCCCTGACCACTGAGACTTTCCCAGTATGGTTGATTTGCCAGCCACTAAACCTATGGCAAATTCACTCCAACTGGCACTCAAATCTGGTTGCTGTATAATGTTCAAGTCCAGCCACTCTTTCAAGCTTTCCACTCAATGTGCAGCTTCCCACAGCAAACTCCAGAAAGGCTTCCTTCCACCATGGATCTCTATAGGGTGGCAACCAATCCAGGTGGGTCACAATCACTTGCTTAAAGCATCAGATTTCCACTGCTCTGGATCACACACTATACCAGCTCACCACCTACCCACTGTACTGCTCTGGGCAAGGTCCCCATCCCAGGTATGGCTGGGTTCTCTCTTTTTCTCCAGTTGTACTAGAAGACCTGAGCTGAATGTTCCTTTTGGTTAGCCATTTTGCTCTGTTTCTTTAATATGAAGAATTTAGACAATTTATTTTGAATATTAAACCACAGCTATGTGTTTCTGGAATTATTATTACTCAGTTATCGAGTCTGATCCAGTTTATTTATTATTTGTTTTGATTTTACACAACAAATTGTTGTTTAGGATTTTTGCATCAATGTTCTTGTGTTCTATAAACCTGTATACTGTCCTTACCTGTCAGCTCTAAAACCTACTCTTCTTTGCTCTGCTTTGCAATACCAGTACTCAGACTCTGAAAATGACATATGGAACAGTGCTATTTTTCAGTCTTTCTGCAGTGGGTTACCATCGTTGGTAGCCAAAATATTGACTGCTAATGCTGTGTTGTCCCACAGGTATCTTCTTAAATTAGCCTCAAAATACTTTCCTCAAAAGTGAATTGGAGAGTGATTTTACTTTTTCTATTCTCCAGAATTATTTTGCTAAGATTAAAATATTTGTTTTTGAGTGTATGTAAATATTTAGTATTGAAGCCACCTGCTTCTGAATCCTTCTTGTGGAAAGATGTTGGTTGAATTATTAATTCACTTCCTATAGTAGGAAGTGGATTCAGGCTTTTCTTTCTTTTTTCCGGGTGCATTGGTATCTACAAGTTATACATGTTTTTCCCTGAAAATTTGTCTGTTTAGTCTAACTCTTCCCATTTAGTGGGAAAAAGTGGTTAATAATATCCTTTTATTATCTTTTTAATGTTTGGAGCATTTAAGATTAATAAGTCTCTTTTTCATTAATCTAGACTTGTTCGTATGTTAGTTACTTTTCAGAGGCTTCTTGCCTACACAGAAATGTTTCACAACACATAAAATGCTGCACAGCTACACTCATTTTCATTTACCTAATGCCTTGGTAGAATTTAATTGAACACTTCCCACAGCTGGAATTCAGAGACATACTGACTGGTTTTATGCCCTCTGGGTCTTATAAGAAATTTGGATTGAAGGGAGAGACAGCAGCGTGCATAATGTGAGAAAAATACAGGATGGCCATAAAGTCTGTGTGCAAATTGCACATGAACTTCATGGGCACCCTGTCTGTCCAGGTTACGGGTAGGCCTATGAGCTCAGAGTCTCAAAGAAACCAGTCAAGCTCTGGTAAGGATGCAGAAACTATCCCAGGCATTTGATCAAGGGAACTTTAAAGAATTTTTAACTAGGTAAAAGATGGCTAACTTGAAAAAGGTGGAAGAGAATTGTAAGGTGTCATAAAGGCAGAAACTGAAGGAAATTAAAATTTTAGCTGTTTCACTCCTGCAGGGTCCTCGTGGCTGGGGTAGGAGCTGAGGTCATTCCACCGCCCCGCCCCACCGTCGCCTGAGTTCTCCCCGCCTGAGGTCGCGCGTGGAGGCGGGGGTGGCCGGGCATCTCCAAGCGCTGCGGCCCCCTCCTCCCGCCTGCCCCGAAGCTGCCGGCTCCCTCCGTGGCATTTGCGAACCTTCAGTCTCAGGCAGGGCCGTCCACAGTGCTGGGGGCATGGCAGCTGGGGTCCTCGCTGCGGTTCCCAGACTGAGAAGCGGCACCGGCAGCCTCACCTGTGGGTGGCACAGTGCTATGGTGAATTAGGGGGAAAGATGACGCTGGGAGCAGAGGTTCGCAGGCAGCAGCTGTGACACCTATTCCTGGGTCCTTCCCACGCTTAAGGTGCAGATTTCAGCCCACAGCACCTAGGCAGCAAAGGACGCATTGCTTTCTTCTGTATATGTAGTCTAATCTGCTCTGAAGCCCCTGGTGCACTGGACTAAAGCAAATTCAATTCCAGTTACTTTTTCAGTTTTCCTTTCAGTGCGGTCTTAAAATCTACCCAGGTTTAAATGATATCACAAAAATGTTGTCCATGCAAGTGACTTACCTTTATGATTCTGCTTTTGCCACCAGATGCCATTCTCAACCTCTGGTTCCTGGGCTTGCGTGAAGTACCCTGCTCTGGGAATGCTCCGCGATACGCTTACACAAAAATACACCCTTGACCTTAGACCAGATTCCCCTGGGGCAAGGATGTCCCTCTGCCGTGTCTCCCAGTCATCCCTCACCTAGTGTGGAGGATGTAAATGCAAGTGGGTCCTATGTCTCCACCTGGAATCTGGTGGTAAGGGCAGAAATGTCAAATCTCACTTCAGCTTAGCTCATCTTTCCACTTAGAGTCTTCTCCACCATCAAAATATTAGGTTAGTGATTTCAACTGCATGAACAATAACTTCTGCTTCAGGTCCTGAATAGCATCTATGGAGGTGCACTGCTCAGACCTGCCTTCAAGAAGGAATGTGCTGGAAAGAGTGTGGTTAGTGACAACCTCTCATTCCTGCACGGTCAGAATCCAGTCCCATACTCAACAATGTCTCGCTTTCCCCAGGCTGCTCCTGGCCAATACTGAGCACACCAGAGGGACTCTGGTCTAGCTGTTCCTGCTCAGGGGGCAGCTTTGTTCTGGGCCCCTCTGGTGTGACAGGACTTTCTTAGAGCTGCACTATGATCTGAGTCTCTTCTTACCCAGCCCTCCTTTATTCACAATCCCCCCCAACACACACACACACAGGTAAGACTTGCCTCATAGTTTGAGGGTTTCCCCACTTTCTCATGTTGCCTTTCTCCTTTATCATTTACTTTTAAATTCATCCTGGTGTCTGCTTTCTGGAGGATCTGAACTAACATGTCCTTCAGTACAAAATTTATTAGGAATAGTCCTCAACCTCACCTCTCCCTGCAACCATTCCTCAAAGATGCAAGGAATTCAGATGTCACATCACAAAGTTTGACTACCATCTTTGATTGGGAGAAGAAATCATACAACAGTAAAAGCAGAAACAAACTTGGCATCTCATTCAATAGTACTGCCAAAACGGCAACTATGATACACAGTTGAAAAACTGCCAATATATGTAAAAACATATAAACAGACGAAACTTACATCTTCATGTGAAAAGGGGAGAAAGAAAAGAGACAAAGGAAGTGAGAAAGTGTTGCTCATGTCCAGTCATTGAATGACTGGAAACTCTCTTTCTCTGGAAAGAGTGGTCTTGGAAACTCTCTTTCTCTGGAAAATTTTAATTTTAAATTGAAACAATGCAAGAAATAAATCAGAAAGGTTGCTAACAGTAATCTGAATCCTTTATAACTTCTAGAATCTAGATGATGTTATTCTGGCAATAACAAAGAAAATGCCAACATTTGAAATATGCAAAGATTATGCTTAGAACAGAAAACAATAAAATAAAGTACAAAGTCATCTAAAGTAGAGAAAATAGGGGGGGAAATGGTGCTGCAGATACAAAAATGGAGAATGAGCTGGTGAGAGTGATTGGTATTTACTTCTACAGGCACATAGCAATAGGGAAATAGGAAAAAAAATTACATGGGTATGTGTGGGAGTATATTCATCATAGGAAAATGGACAAGGCTTATCAATCAGAGTCTTGCCAATTTACTTATATAACAGTGATGCATGGCTCCCGCCAATAGAGACATCATTTTGCTGATGGTGGTATTTTTCATGTCACTGTAGAAAAACAGCAAAAAACCTGGAAAATCTCTTTTCATTCCCATGAAGGTAGTGAGGTATTATCCCTGTCTACTTGAAATTTGTGTTTTCCATCGTTAACATAATCAGCAGATTAACCAAAAACAAAAACAAAATTCCTTCAAATTCTGACTACAATTAAAATACTCTTAGAAAAGATTTTTGAAATTCAAAAGGAAAACTTATAACAGAATATGAAGAAGTTGGCAGAAGTAGGGCAAGGGCCAATAATGGAAACTTTGAAGGGTGTTATCAAAGGAAACCTGTACATAAAAGAGGACAAACTTTAGTATTTGGACTGTGAAATGACCTTTAAGGACTGCAAGGAATTGATCCAGGTAAAGCAAGTGTGTCAGGCAGAATTTTTACCCAAATGCTCTTAATAAAGGTCAAAATCAAAATCCAAGGCCAAGGAAGAGACAGTCCTTCCCAAGAGAATGTTACAAGCAGGTGGCAACTCAGCAACACATACTCTCTGAATGACCAAAGCCAATAATAAGTTGGAATTAATTGACTAGTTTATGCAAGACAAAGACGGAATAGGTAAAGAGGCTTCTTTGTCATAGAAAAAAGAATGAAGATGAGCAAATTTCCATCTTAGGAATTGAGATTTTCTGGTAGAAGAGACATATGAAAGTCTATAAACATATTTTTGAAAAAGAAAATGCAGTTGGCTTTCTGTTGCTGCCACCCAGCCCCCCTGATCAGTGACACCAAGGCAGCACCGCAGATGAAATTATTGATTTGAAAGGGAATGGCTGACGCTTGCTCAGGCATTTCAGCGAATTTATTTCTTCCAACAAGTATTATATAGGCACATAACTTAATCAACAAGCGTATGACTTAATCTTATGACTTAATCAATAAACATATGACTTAAACCTGGCCCCAGGCCTTTTACTGCCTGGTACTTCCAGGTCTATGGATAAATCAGACTAACTGATAACCACTTATTATGTAAAACTATCCTTATTGGCTAAGGTTTAACTGGCTTAACTGATAACTACTTTACCAAAGTTATTCTTATGCTAAGTAACAATCTTTTAACCGACCATTTGGAGGCAGTTAATCGTGTTAAGGGAGTAGCCTGGAAA
>CAUYON010011822.1:0-36334 GCA_963573935.1 Arctocebus calabarensis | reverse complement strand
TCTCACGAACACTCAAATGCAAGAACAGCCAGCCCACACTAAATGTTTATATTGCTGCACAGCTTACAAAAAAAAGTTTGGCTCACATTGTCTCAGCAGTAAGTAGATAGAACAGGAAGATCAGGAGATACTTCCAGAACTTTGTAAAGACCAACTCTCAGACACAGTAACTTGCCGAAGATCACACAGCTAACACGAGAAACAACTTGTTTTCAGACAGCCACACAACAGGGACAAAAGGTACTCCAGTCTCAGAAACGGTAAATCGGGAGCCGCTGCACATCTGAAGTTGAAGAACATTTGCTGGAGACCTGTGTAACTCAGGCAACACATGGGTAATCTCAGGGATCAAACTCACCCAGAGAGGGAGACATTATGTACCTGTTTAATGTTTCAAGCTGAATTTCCATAATGAAAGGATATGACAAAGAAACGCTCTCGTATAGGCTGGATACAGTGGCTCATTCCTACAGTCCCAGCTACTCAGAAGGCAAGAGAAGCCACTTGAGCCCAGAAGTTCCAAGTTGCAGTGAGCTCCAAGTGCACCACTGCACCACTGAACTCCAGCCTGGGCAATAGCACAAAACCTTGCCTCAAAAATAAAAAAAAAGAAAAGAAAAGAAAAAGGCAATTCTACCTCACAGCAAATAGATAAATAAATAAACCCATCCTTTAAAAAAAATAAAAGGAAAAAACACTTCTACAGAGAAAACAAAGAGAGTGTGTCTTGCAGAAAAGGTATAGTCCAAAGCACCCACTTTCTATACAGAACCCCACAAATCCTTGCTTCATTTTGAACAGGGGTGTATTCTCTGTGACCAGAACACAAATGCCACACTTAGACAATCCTGGTGGCTGGTGTGGAACTATCAGCAAGGGACCCGCAAACGTTCCAACCCAGAACGCCCTCTGTCATGAACTACACAGCTTTGTTCTTATTAAATAAATCTTTGTGTCACAGTTTCCTCATCTGTAAAATGAGAACAATTTTAGCTGGATAAAATTTTTATAAAGATAAAAAAATGAAACAAAATAGATGACGTGCTCAGTTATTGGTGTTCTGGGCTTTGCTTTTTCTTGAAGACACGAGTAAGATCAGATTTCTGAAAGACTGACTGACTCATGAGGCAGGAATTGGTGCTTCCACATGATCTTACAGAATTCTGAAACTCATCTAACTATTCAGTGCCCGACAGCTGCAGTAAGCAGTCAAACAAAATAGGCCCCCAACAAAAACTCTATCAAACTGTTTAAGAAAAGCTGAGTGATCACCGAAAATGTGATGCCTAATTCTTGGGGGTGGGGGGAGACTTTCTAATACTCAAAATATTACCCACAAATCGTTTGTTTTGGAAGGCATTTCATAGAACAACAGAGAAGTAACAGTGCTTTCCTTTCTTAAAAGATGAATTTAAGTGCAAAAGTAATGGGACATACATCGGTCACATGTGCTTCATCACTAAGGGCTAATATACAGTACTTTAAAATCTGAGGGGGAAATGGAGGGCATTTTATCAGTTTGGTTATGTCCCCAAACCAATGGTACTCAATACCTTTCGGTCAAAGATAAATTTGGAATATGAATGTTCGAGAAATAGCAGTTAGCATTTTCCTGTACCATGGTGCTTTCTCAAAAATAATCTTGTTATCCTAATACAGAGCTCTCCGTGTTTCTTCAACTGTACAGGGAAATATGTTATATGTAAGTTATGCTTTTAAATTTAAAATAAGTTAAAAATTTAATCTATCCTAAAAATTACAAATGTTTTCTTTTTTAAAAATTTCAGATTAATATGAGTGTACAGGTGATTAGGTTGCACACGCTGTGTGCATCTGTGAGGTGCTGCTGTTGTGCTTGTGTCCTGCATTCAGGAGGTGGGCCACACACCCTTACATTGTGGGGCCATACACCCTTACATTGTGGGTCCACACACCCTTATATTGTGGGACCACACACCCTTACATTGTGGGGCCACAGACCCTTACTTTGTGGGGCCCATACCCTTACATTGTGAGGCCACAGACCCTTACTTTGTGGGGCCATACACCCTTACATTGTGGGACCACACACCCTTATATTGTGGGACCACACACCCTTACATTGTGGGGCCACAGACCCTTACATTGTTGGGCCATACACCCTTACATTGTGGGAACACACACCCTTACATTGTGGGGCCACAGACCCTTACATTGTGGGGCCACAGACCCTTACATTGTTGGGCCACAGACCCTTACATTGTGGGGCCATACACCCTTACATTGTGGGACCACATACCCTTACATTGTGGGACCACATACCCTTACTTTGTGGGGCCACATACGTTACATTGTGGGGCCATAGACCCTGACATTGTGCCTACTAGGTTCGAGCCCACCAATCTCCTGCACCCCTCCCCCACCCTAACTTGAATTTAATTGAGTATTTCTCTGGCATGGTCGTGTGTTAGTTCATCTACTGGCTTCATATTAGCATTGAGTACACTGGATACTGGTTTTTCCATTCTTGTGATAACTTCGGTAAAGACAATGTTGTCCAACTCTATTCAGGTTAATACAAAAGATGTAAACTCCCCATCTTTTGATGACTGAATTGTATTCCATGGTGTAGATACACAACAGTTTATTAATCCATTCATGGGACAAATTCTTTCTTAATTTCACTAACTTAAAAATAAAGGGGTTTTTCTTGCTGGAGACAGTGATGTGCCAGCAATTCGGTTCCACACTTTGCAGCTCTACACTTACATGTAGTTTTGCAGATTAAGGTAAGAAACTGAGCGACTCTTTGATAAGATTATGATGGTCCCTAAACATAATATTCCTCTTAGCTTGAGTTAGCAAAAGAAGTACAGTCTACTACTTTAAAGGATTTCTCTTTCTGCAGCCCAGGACAGCACAGGGCAACAAAGACACACTGCAAAATGTATATAAAACAAACGAATCCCATACTATTCAAGTATCTTTACTTTTGATGAATGAGACATAACATATACAACATTCTGTCACTTCACTTGGCTGTCAGACGTCTCAACTTAAGACAAAGCAAATCGTCAGTTATCCTTATTGCGATGTCTTCCGACACAACTAGATCGATAATTCTGACCAAAATAGACAGCACGTTATTGCTGCTAATGTTCGTTTTGTTTTTTATGGAGCTGGCTGAGAATGTGATTAAACTGGCTCCAATCCCATCCAAATGATTACATCGGTTGTGGCCACAGATGTGAGCTGCCTGAGCTTTCCTTTGCTTTTTATGTACAGACATTTTAAAATAAATATTTATTTATACATAAAAAGAAAGTAAGATTAATTTTAAAGAATCAGTCAATAATAAAGACTCCTATCTGGATGCTATTTTAGAATACAGAAAGCAAAGGATTACTCTGGGCCGACAAATCTTAATACCCATCCAGAAGGTTGATTTGTAGTAACTCAGTCACTGGAGTGCTCTGAAGTTCAATTGATTAATATTTATAAAATGTTCAAAGTGCAAATTCTCATACTTATGATGCAAATATGAAAATATTTATAGCAAGGTTAGTATTTGCCATTTTGAGTTCACACAAATAGGACACAGTAAACATCAAATAGATACTGTAATTTAATAATATCAAATTTCCATACATTTATAAAGTGGTAACATTTCTTTGTAAGAAATTTCATGAATTCATTTATGATTTATTATATAAATTTAATTATATAAATTAGCTTACCAGTTTTTGAACCCTGCCAAAAAAATGTATGATCAATTTCTTTTATACAATGCACTTTATACATAGGGAGGTTGTTTATGGGAAAGTAGAAATTTATCATTTAGAATTTGATCTATGCAAGCCTTAAGTTATAACCTCGATATGTTATGAATAAATCTGTCATCACAGTCATCGGTGTTCTTTAACGGTTATCGCTCATGATAATGCTATAAAATAGTTATTATCCACTGATATATTTATTTAGTATATCCATTCTATATTATTAAGATCTGACATAGATTGCCCAGGTTACTCAGAAAACAAGTGGCAGCCAGTCTTTTCCCCTTAACCATTGCTTCACAGGGTTCACAGTGAGAGCCAACGTTCATTAAAAACCCTTAGCTTTTGTAAGGAAAAAAGAGAAAATTTTTATAATAACCCTAATATAAAGTAGTTTAAAGGTAAAGCTTAAGAAATCCATTAATTGTATATCTTCAAGTCCAAATTCATACTTTAATCAACTCACATTTGCATCTGATTGGTACTAATCAACAGTACAACAGCAACAGTCATAGAAGAAAACATCAAATCTTATCAATCAATTACCTTCTTGTTACAACATTGCTGGGTCCTTTTCAAAAATGCCCTCGCAAGCTATATTCCTTCTGATCCCTGCAACAAACTCTGACTATATGAAAAACAAGTATTGCTATTTCTGTTCAATGAGATGGTGAAAAAATAAAGAAACTCATTATTAAGAATTTAGGAAGCTTAGAAAGCTTAGAATGGAGGTTGGCACATAGTAGGTACTCACTCTACATTTATTTAGAACCACAACCTGGATATCCTACTTGTATGCCTGTGTTCTCTTTCCACACTATCACATTATCGCTCTTCTCACGGGGCTCAAAACATGTCTTGGAATTGTGATTTATCAATTTTCTTAATGAGAAACTCCAATTCAAAATACTGTACACTGTGAGTCCTGGAAGAAACAAGTCAAAATATATTTATCAATAATATGACTTCTGAAAAGTATGCCATGCCTTGTAAAAGTGAGGTCGACATAGCAAAGCTAAAGCATCAGATTAAGGGTTGTTTAGCTCAAACTGTAATGTCCTTTTGAAGGTATTTCTCAGAGTTTTGTACTAGGCCACAGAGGAAGGAATGAAATTTCTTTCCAACGTGGCTGCTCCAAAGATGAATCAGATACTGCTCGGAAAGTGCTCAGCATACAGTCCCACTTAATAAGTGTTCATTTAATCATTTCTGATTTAAAAAGGCAAAGTAAAAAAAAAAAAAAAGGCAAAGTAAAACTTGTACCCATGGATCCCTTTAAGTCTCACGTGACACTGGCCTTTCAATTATAATTTTTATGTTAGTTAAATTCAATGTTCAATAGTGTTACCATCTTTTCCTGGGAGATAATCTTTCCATGGAGGAGAGGCAGGGGTCGATACAAGGCCACAAGCAATTGATCTATAATGGTCTCTGTGCAGTCAAACCTCTCTGCTAACGATAATCTGTATCTGCAGCCGCTTCTCAGTGCCAGCATCATCGCCTCAGCTCTACCGCGGCTCATCAGGCATCAGATTCTCAGAAGGAGCGTGTAAGGTAGATCCCTGCCATTTGCAGTAGGGTTCACGCTCCTCTGGGAATCTATTGCCTCCAGTTACCTGACAAGAGGCAGAGCTCTAGTGGTGATGCAAGTGAGGGCGAGGGCTGTACACACAGATGAAGCTTCACTTGCCTGTCCACCACTCTCCTCCTGCGGATAACAGAATTGTAGAATGTGAGGAACTTTCCAAAGCCAACCAGCTGAAGACAAGGCATCACTGAGAAAGGAATACAGCAACACCTGGATTCTCTCCCAATTTCATTCTCCACACCTTGGATTAAAAGTAAATCTTAACAGCTAGCTCTGAAATGATCAGAAAAGAAAGGGATGAATGGAGTACCAAATGAGAAATAGCTGTTGATGAAACAAGATTGTCTCTATTTTGATAACTATCGAAGCTGGGTGCTGAACATGGGCATATGGAGTCCGTAATTTAAAAGTGAAAATAAAAAATCTAATAAAGCATCCAAAAATAGTCTAACTTTATGCAATATTAGTCTTAATGTACTCTTTAAGATGAATTTATCTTAAAAATAAAACTACCAGGCGGCACCTGTGGCTCAAAGGAGTGGGGTGCCAGCCCCGTGTGCTGGAGGTGGCACCAGCCCCAGCCAAAAACTGCAAAAAATAAATAAATAAATAAATAAATAAATAAATAAATAATAAAACTACCAAGAAATCTAAAATAAATATAGATATACTATGTTGCATATAACTATTGGTATTTTACAAATATACAAATAAAAACATAGATAATATGATTGCTTCTTTGAAAATAATTATAAGCTTGGAAACACTTGCTGACATAATAAATTTAGATTTAAATAATTTCATCAGTAGCTATCTTTATGGCAATGATAAAATTATCAGAGTCAGCCTCCAATCTGGGCTCCTTGTAATTTCAAATAATAAAACAAACATATCTACATATAAAATAATATTTTCTTAGTGTTCTCCATGATAGGCATCTAGCTCCTTCAAAAGTATCAAATGATTAAGAAAAAAGTTGAAGGGAAGAAGGAATATTGCCTTTACAGATTAATGCACGTGGAAATGTTTAAGAAGTTACAATTTTATTTATAGTCTGACAGGTAAGTACCTAAACTTTAGACCCAGATTCCTAAATTTAAACCCTAACTCTGCCACTGCCTATGTGATCCTGAGTGCTTCTTTCTGTGGCCCCATTTCTCCCCTTCTGAAATGAGGGCAATATGCCACCTCTTAGGTTCTTCTGCGAATTAAACATGATAAATATCTGGGTAGGACCCCTGAAAGAATATCTAGTATAGTAGCAGCTGAAAAATATTAGCTATATTATGGATAATAACAGCAATCAAATTTCTATGTTGATTAATTAATCATCATTAACATCAATGCACAGTTTTAAATGACCTATCAGAAGTTGATTCCTACTGTTGCCTGTACCCTTATTGGGCAGGTTCTGATGAAACTTACGAAATCAGGGCTATGTGCTGCGTTGAAACAGCTTTGCTCACAATTAATTCTTATCCATGGATTCAAAGGCCAAGGGGAAGAGCAATAAAACCTAAAAGCAACCGAATATTATCCCCCTGTTAAAAGGGGAAGTACAAGAATGGCGTCTAAATCCTGACATTGCCAGTGTAAAACCACTGACCTAAAATACCCAGATACAGATTACCAGTTGGAAATCAGTTTGAATAAAAGACCAATAAATCACTTTCCTTGCAGACACAGTAAATTGTACGCTGGACCTGCCAGAGGCATGATGGCACTTTCTAAATGAACTCCCAGGTGTAGTCCCAGGTGCAGGAGCACAGGGATGACCAGGCCTGTGAGACGCACCCCCCCAACTCCTGCATCCTCTATCCTGCCACCACACTCAAAGATGAAACGGCACATTCAGAGAAGGTAGAAACAAAACTCTCAAAAGACAAAGGGAGGAAAGTCACACTGCACCATTAAGAGTGTTGCAACTTAGCATAATTCCTAAAATTTACCAAGTATCTCTCCAGGGATGCAAGTCTTCCACGTCCTTGCACCCCAAGAAATGCAATGGGCCTATGGACAATAATTCAAAAATAAACAGGAGGAATGCTTCTCATCCATCAAGAGCCCTACTCTTGAAATGCCTAAACAAAAGATACACTTGATAACTTTCATAACCATTTGCCCGTGGGAAAAATAGATTTCTTTATGAAAATCCAAATTGGGATAACCCCTCTTCTCATCAGCTTCTCAGTTCTTTATATATTATCTTGCCAGGAAAAAAACCTGACCATCCCAGTGATAAGTGTCTTGGAAGCAAGACAGTTTCAGAATGGTACCAAAATCACGACTGTTCCACCCCCCATGAATGAGTGTGGAGGATCATTGCCCCTGGCCTAGCACCAAAGCCCAGAAGACGACCCCTCAGGAGAGACGAGAAGTTAACACTCATTGGAGGCTCAGAGCACACGACCATAGTTTGCCAAAAATACAGTGGTTATGTATTTGGGAGACCACAGATTCCTCATCCAAGAACTGAATGTTATGTTAACAAGCAACAGGGTTCCAAAAAGTCAAATATGATACCCACCCAGAGGAGCTTATGACTCTGGAGAAAACCAACTCATGAGTATCCATGAGACATCTGAGAATGTCTGAGAAGGCTCAACACTGCATGAGAAAGTAAATTATGAAGGAAAAAAAATTAAAACAGCAAGGCAGAAAATTCAAAACACATGAGGTGTAAATGTGGGTTGTCAGGAGCTAGAAATCAATGGGCAAAAAAAAAAATTAAGAAAAAGACTTTTAAAAATCCCAGAAAATAAGATAAGAAACACACACGTAGAAATGGATACGGATATACAACACCTGCCCTCCAGTATACAATTAATATTAAAAGTATGAATAAAAGTGATTTTTTTAAATAAGCAATAATTTTAAGTCATTTAAAAAGCTGAAATCTGACTTAATAAGAAATCCAAAACACAGTAATTGAGATGTATGGAGTAAAAAATTAAAGTAAGTAGGGTTATGAACTGGCAGGAAACGAAGACAAAGTAAATGTTTTTAAACTGTAATCCTACTGACTCATATCAAAGCAGGCAAACTAGTGACTATTAACTATTCAGAAAGTTCCTTACTGGACGCCACTCAGCTGAATGTTCCCTCTAAGCCCACCTGAGCTTCTCAAATTCATTTCACAGGTTACTGGGAAGCCAATGGAAAAAAAAAAAGCAAAAATCTTCCAGCTAACATTAGGTGAGTTTATGTTTTTTCTCCAAAGACATTATTCTTTCCTCTGCATCACTGTCTTTCCTACTAACACTGTGTTTTATATGTCAAGCTTTTTATTATTTGCATAATTATGTTCTTAGAATCTACAGGTAAATTAGGCTGAGATTTGACAAGTCAAACACTGACATGTCTTTCATAATATTTCAACTAGGTATCCACTAACAACCACAAAAGATTCCTTCTGTTCCAAAGACTCAATTCAATTTAACAAATATTTATTCAGGCTCTCCTTTAAAATGTGTTCGGGAAGGAAGGCTTTCGCTGTCTTACCTTGGCCCAATTAGATGAGAGGAATACCAATGGCTCAGGAGAGACCCAAATCCCAGGGTTTTTTTTTTTTGTCTGATGGTTCCTCAAACAACAGTCCAACATTCTCCCTTAGTACATCTTATCTACCAAAACACTTTCATTCACTTTAAAAACCAACTATCTGAAAAATAATTATGAGTCAAAGGTAGAAACGAGCACTTACTAGAAAGCAAATAGTCCACATAAAACAGAAGACTTAATTTGTATACACACAGCCAACTCAATTCTGCTTCTAGGAACATAACTGGAAAATAATAAGATGAATCATTCATTAGATCATTAAATACCAGGGACTACTCTGGATAGGTGACATATAAGAGTGAAAAGATAGCTCCTTGCCCCTATGGTGTTT
The DNA here is from genome assembly GCA_963573935.1 of Arctocebus calabarensis. NCBI lineage: Eukaryota > Metazoa > Chordata > Mammalia > Primates > Lorisidae > Arctocebus > Arctocebus calabarensis. The sequence continues at coordinate 27,099 of CAUYON010011822.1, read as the reverse complement.
GTACTTTCAAGTGATTTACACAATCTTTTATCAATTTACCCAATAAAGATAATCCTGAATCTTTGAACTGAAGTTTTGTCAGTCAGAACATATTTCAAATTACTAAAGACAGTTCTACAGTACTTAATAAGCAAAGGGGTTGTTATTTTTGGAAAAGAAGGACTTTGGTGGTACATAAACATGTCAAAATGACATTCACACTCATCTATAAAAAAAACTCAATCTTTTTCAAAAGACTCCTATAAAGTAGAATAAACTAGATAACAAAATGGTGTAAAGTGTGACTTTTAAGGAATTATCCTATGGAATTTTCTTAAACATTTATAGGAAGGTATGCTTTTCAAACTATTTTTGAAAAGATCAAAGTGAATTGTGATATATAGAAAAATATTGGGCAAGTTCTTATGAAAGGAAATCAGGAAAACTGAAAGTGTAAGAACAAGTTTTTAAAACTTATTATTTATTCATAGTGAAATTGTGAATTTGCTAGATATATTTCATGTACAATCTACCCAATAATCGATATAATTATTGACTATTAAACCTGTTTACTTTTTTCTGCATTTTGCTACTTATATCAATTGATTGCTCCACGTAAAGACAATCCAAAAAACAAAAACAAACCAAAAACCTATGTACTTGTACTTTTCACACTGAAAAAAAAAAAACAATCATTATTATCCTTAAATAAAAACTGCAATCTAAATTAATCTGAAGAATCCATTTTAGGATACTGACAGACATCATCCAAAGATAAATAAGCAGATCTTATAAATTCAAACAGAAAAAAGTGAAATGTGCCACAGCATGTGCATAAGGACATTTTAAAGAAAAACAAAAACAAAAACAAAAATGGAATGAATCCTAAATTTCCAATAGTTGAGGACAAGTTAAACATATTGTGGTAAATCCAAGTACCAACTCTGTTCAAGCATTAGAACACTAGAAAGCAGTCCCATGAGTATTCTTTTATTTACAGGGAAAGACAACAAGTCAGAAGAATAATCTTAGGAGCTGTGACTAGGCTGGACAGAGCCTTTGGAGACTATCAACATGCAATCACAAAGTTATTTTGTAAGAATGATGTAACCCTCAGACAAAGAAAGAATATGAAATTGTAGAATTCCATTGAATTTAAGTCTGTAAATAGAAAAAGATTTACTTATCTTAAGAATTAAAGAAATTCAAAACCCAACCAAATGGTTAATGAAGGAAAGCACTTTGGTCAGCAAAAAGAGGTAATATGTATATAAATGGAATCCATGGTTGTAGCACAGGTAACTACCTCAGTTTTGGGGTTTTTTGTTGTTGTTTTTGTTTTTGCATTTTTTTGGCCAGAGTTGGGTTTGAACCTACCATCTCCGGGGTACATGGGGACGATGCCCTACTCCTTTGAGCCACAGGTGCCACTCACTACCTCTTTTCTTAAAAAGAAAGAATCACTGAAAGACACAGGGTTCCATGGAATTAACTGTTCTACATTTGTGAGAAAAATCCAATCTTTGTTTCAGCTAAAAACATCAATGTTTATGCAAACTTAATCAACCCAAGAAGACAAGGACAAAACTTACATGGGAAGAGAACTCCAGAAATTATATTAAAATCATATAATTATTTTATGGGAGAAGAATATCTTTTTAACAGGGAAGGTTTGAAACTAAATATAGAAAAGTTTAAGAAAATCAAGACAATAATATTAGCACTTTTGTATGTATTACATACACACACATAGTTAATGATCTGGGCTTGTTTGTATGATTCTAGAATAATGAAGAGCTTAAACTTTACCATATTTATATGTTTAATTTATTGGCTATATAAGAACTGCTTAAGACCATAAAGGTTTATCAAGCAGGTGATTAAAGGATTTAAAGGACATCAAGTATCTTAAATTTAGAAATGCAATTTAAAATGTTTGAAAGCATTTAAGTAACTGAGTTTGTAAAAGATACCATAATTCTTTAAAGGCTTTTAAATGTGGTTATCAAAATCTGCCAAACTTATAAAAATATGTATTTTTAAGTTCTTCTAGAAAGGTTAAGTACATCTAAAGTTATAATTTTACTAACTTGACTACCAAATTCTAAATCCAAAATGAATATCTTAAGCCTTTCTTTACATTGAAACTATCCCCATTAGTACCGAACATTTTATATTTAAAAACCAACATGGAATCACACAGTATCACATGACAAGAGCAAATAAAAGCAAACTGGAGTTAGGATGAGCATATTTACTTAAAGAAAAAAAAATATGATAAGATATTCACCAAAATGTGAACCGGGTTTGAGACAGAGTCGCATGATCCACTTGGGGGCTTATCTGACTCCCTCACCTTTTCTGCTAAAAATTTGGCATCTTAGTTTCCTATCGTTGCTATAGTAAATTACTACAAACTTAATGGCTAAAAAAACAAGAATTTATTCCCCTATAGTTCTGGAGATCAGATGTCTGAATAGTTTCTACAGGCTAACGTGCAGGCACAGTTTCTCCCAGAAACTCTAGGGGAGACACCTTTTCTAGTTTTGTCAGCTAGGAGCTTTGATTATAGCCCTTGGCTCCTGACCCCTTACTCCAACTGCTCCAACCTCTAGTTTCTGTTGTGACATCTACTACTAGGACTCTAACTCCTGTGTTCCTCTTAGGAGGACCTCAGCATGTGGTCCGTTTCCACCTTAAGCAAAGTCATCTACAAGATGACTCGTTCTTAGAATCTTTTCTGCTTTTCAATCTCATCTGTCTGACCTAGTTGGCAAGACTTATCCACGTTTAAGGACTCATGCCATTGGCTTGAGCTTGCCCAGATAATCCAGGACAATCTCCCTACCGCAAAATTTGGGATTTAATTACATTTCTAAGTACCTTTTGTCCTATAAGGTGATATTCACAGGTTCCAGGGATTGGGACGCGAACATCTTTGTGGATCATTATTCATCCTACCACACATTGTAATTTTGAAATTTTCAAAATAATAGAAAAAAAATTACTTAATTGAAGTATAAAAATTATAATTTTCCATGTGGGGAAAATTCTAAACAGAAATGATTATACAAAATCGAGTTCCTTTTCAAACAGACCACTGACTTGAATTATTTTTCAGGGGCCAGAACATTCAACATTGCAATTTCCAAACCCGTATCTTAACAGCACTTCAACAGTATATTCATCAATAAAAACCAAGGATAGAGTAATACATATAACATTCATTTGTTTCATCCAGGCTTAAACCATGAACTACAGAATAAACATTGTTATTTGGGAATAACACAATCGGCAAGATTTTCTCTCTCTTATTTGCCTATTTATTAAAAAAACAGGTTTTCTAAATAATAAAGGATGTTTATTTATAATTTCTCTCCTTTTTTTTTTTTTGCTAACCATATTATGTTTACTCCAGAGAATACAATAAAGTACAACTTGAAACTATGATATCCTTTTGTATCTAAGTGTTCTTTGCCTTTCTGATAGTTGCCAGGGGTGTTGAAGCTTCAAGGCAAGCCATTCTATTTACTTACCTGAATTAATAAAGGTAGTATGAACTAACAGAATAGTCAAAGTTATTTGGTTTTTGATACATACATATACACATCCATTGCAGTATCTTAATTTATCTTGATTTATTAGAAAACAGAGCTAAAATTGCTTTAGGTACTACAATTAAAGCAAGAGCTAACCAATCAATTTATGAAAAAAATCTATTCTAAATGTTGGTTATTTTTTCATTTTTGAGTTATATAGAAACATTGGTCAAAGTGGATAATAGTCTAACCTAAGCAGGATTTTTATCTGCTTTTGTTTTCTGCTTAAAACATTTGGAAAGGTCACTAAAAATAAAACGGTTAATATATGCTATCTAATGACTCTTTCTACAAGATAAATTCTAAGTTTTATTTTCATGTTTAAATGTACAGGATTTTTGCCCAAAGGTAATCAAGTGTCTTCCCTAAGTAAGGCTTTTCTTTCTTTCTGTGTGTTTTGTTTGTTTTTACCTTAAAACCCCATAGTTTTCATCAGTGAGCACACAGTTTAAAAGAATTGCAGGTCAATAGGTGTAAACTGGGACTGGCAAATTGGGCATGTCGTTTTCATATAAGCCATTTTAACTGGGATGAGATGATATCACATGGTTGTTTGATTTGCATTTCTCTGCTGATTAGTTATGCTAATCATTTTTTTATAGACCTGGTAGCCATTTGTATACCTTCTTTTGAGAAATGTTTGTTCAAATGTTTTACTCATTTTTAATCAGATTACGTATTTCGTTGCTTTTCAGTTGTTTGAGTTCCTTGTGTATTCCAGTGTTTAATCCCTTATCTAATAGATAAGTTTGCATTCTCCCATATAACTACATTTTTATAAAGTGTGAGGACAGTTTAACAGCCTACCAGGGAAGTGTTGGCCTAAACCCTGCAAATAGACAATGTAAAAGAATGCAAAGCAATTCACAATTGAAACTGTCTAGCACTATCAGGGTGGAAAGAAAACCTGGCTTGTCATTGATCATGCACAGCAAGTGGGAGTCAATTTACCTTACAGTGTGTTCATTCATAACTGACAAAAAGTAAGCAAGCATACAAATAAAATTTGTAAGAAGAATAAGCACATGTATTTGCATGACTTGACCCTTCTTAGCAAATGGTCGATCCAAATACAATTTCTTCTCAAACAAAAGCAATCACTGAAAGGCACTTTTCTTAAGGACCTTTCGTTACTTTCTCAGAATATGTTTAAAATCGGTATACTCCTCAAGAATGATACAGTGATTTACACTGGTAATCAAAATTCCTGATATCTTCTAATTTCGAGCCATAATGATCTACATACGGTCTTATCATATAGATTATCATCATCTCTGCTTCCAAAACACTTGTGTCCACATCTTATTGGAAGGAAGTGTTTTGAACCAACTTAGGCCAATTGAACTGTACAAAGTACTTAATTTTCTTGGATAAATGATAGTGGCACCTGAAGATTTACAGATGAGTGAGGACAGGCTATCTCCATAAATTTTTATCAGGGCATAGTGAAAAGAAATTCCAAATAAAATTCTACACAAAACTTTTTTTAAAAGACTACATTAACAATTAGACATGGTATATACTATATGACTCCAAGAGTGAGAAATGCGTGTTCTATCTCTCTAATGGTACCAGTATCACCAAGGAGGGCTCATTTCTAATGTTCTTTACATTAACTATCAATGACAGAGCTTGTGGGGGGAAGGTGGTGGGGATTCTTGGCACCAATGAGAAAATCCTTGTAGTAGTAGTTTCCAAAGTGGCTAGAATTCTAGCTGGCCACTAATCGGGATGTGAATTCCAGTAGAGGAAAGACTTCCAGGCGAAAGAATGATTTAAACTAACAAATGAATAATAGTACACAGCGTCAAGGTTGAAATGTTTTTAAGTAAATTTCAGCCAATATAATAGGAAGGTTAAAATCTGCCCCCACCCACACCCCCACACATACCCAATCTGATAATTCCAAACTTTTTTGTACAAATCTATTGCCATTCTAGCAAGTGAATAACGTATTGGGAGGCAGGGCCCTTCTAGTTAGTAGTTACATGATGGAGGTAAATAATTCAACCTCTCTGATCTTTAGTTTCTTCTTCCCTAAAATGGAGACAAGATGACGACTGCAAAGGAATACTGTGAGAATCACAAATGACAAAGGAAAAGAAGCTGAGATAAAGACTAGTGCACACCGTAAATGCCAGGAAGGTTCTGTTCCTAGAGGCTCTCCTCTGCTGGCCACTGTACCATGGGAGAAGCTACCAGGTCAAGGTCCTTTGCCACTCATGGAATTTTCCAGGAAAGGACCTGGAACATTTTCCACCATAACCCAATGATCCTGGAGGAGCTCTGCGTAAAAACTCTCACAGCCAGGCCATCATGAAGTTGCTCCTCACCTGTGATACTCATGAATTTCACAAAAGGACCTCTCTGCCTGTAAAAGCCACCTCTGGGATCTCTCCTGATGCTGTTCCTGAGTTATCTAGTGGAACCACTCCTCTGCCTCCATCCACAGGAAGGTCAGAACTGTGCTGTCACTGTTCTTTTTCTGCTCTCAGGTGCCACAGCCCTATAGTCTCAAAGTCCCATAGCCTCTGCTTACCAGAACCTGCCCATGTCCATTTACCACAACTGATTCCAAACTACCAACAAAGCTTAACTGACATCATTCCCCAGCTCTTTGCTGCTTCTCACAACGGTAGAAAAGCTGTAGCTGTTTGGTCAAGTGCTCTTGACCTTTCCTGTTACTGTTCTGAGGGTCTAACTGGACTAACCAATCTCTAAATAGTAGAAATAACACAAGATCTTGGTTGCAGCTTTCCAAGTCAGGGATACTGGCCAAACCTCTCAAGGATGCTACATATGAAGACTACACCAACTCTGCACCACACAACCATCCAGATGGCTCAGAATGGACGAAGCCCTCACCTTTCTATAAACTGAGGAATATTCTTACATCCCAGCCTAGTAATGTGTTTTCTATGGCAAGGAAATCACACTGAGGTGTTTCCAAATTCCTCCTCGTCCCTCTCCCAAATTCTCCCTTCTTTGTGTTCCTCCTGAGGTCTAGCTATGATCGCCTAGCACTTTGAGGCTATGATGGGCTAGCCACATTTAGTTACGATAATTACTTCCTGGTCCCACTCAACAGGTCCTCCCAACCCACAAGCCTACCATTTAGTAATAATCTGAAGAGTTAAAAGAGGGGAGACTGTTCACCTTTCCTTGATAAAAAGCTCAAAAGAGCATCTTACGTAAATATCTGAGGAGTGATAGATGACCCAATTCAATCAATTTTCTCAAGAACTTGATAACTTTAAATAGAACTGAATCCCTGGTCTCTCTCTGGGTATACTTATACATTCAAAGCTAATAAATAGTTCCACAATCATCCAGTAGTTATATCATAATATGACTGACTCACATGACCGAGAAAAAGGCTTTTTGATGTTTTGGTATGTTCAATGCTGACATTTCAAAAATTTTCATTAACACTTTAATGTAATGTATTAGCCTTTGTTAATGATTAATGGAAAATCTTTTGATTCTTAAGAACATTTGAAATTTACATCAACATAAAATGCAGCTAAATAAATTGAAAGCAAAAACTTCTTACTCTACAGCTGGCTTAAACCACTTAGAAAAAAGAAGCAAGCTCATTTAGTGCTAGATGGATATCATATTTGAACAAATTGCTATATTATATGAAATACAATTATGTTTTTGTGGTAGATCACATTAAATCAGACTTTGATTATCTTCAGATTATTTTTATTCTATTGTTTATGAAAAAGAAAATAGACAAAGATCTGTATTTAAAATGTACAATACTCTTTTTAATTGGATCTTAACCATCTAATATTTTCTGTTCATCTTCATACACTGAAGCAAGTTTTAATTGTTAAGGTATGGCACTTCATACATACACCACAGTTCCTCCAATACCTAGGTGATCTTGAAAAAAAGCATGATTACAGAAAATCTATATAGCTGTAATTATCTTTTAATGTAAAAAAATGAGATTTTGTCAAAGAAGGAATATACTACCTGACATACTAAGCTCTCAATAAATGTTCCTGCTTTGTACCCACATTTCATCCTTTTTAAGCCAAGTAGCCTTTTGAAACAGATTCTGCCCCCATTTTATAGAAAGGTAAACTTTGAGGTTTGATAGGGAGTATTAAATATCAGAAAAAGGAAAAGACAAGAATGAAAACTAGAATGGCCTCCTTCCAAAAGCCTATAGGTGCAAGACATTTGCATTGATCAATCATATTTGTATACAATTGAGATAGCAATTTAAATGATAGTTTTTTCCTATATTTTTAAGAGTGATACTGAAATATTGAGGCAGACTATAGTGAGGTTACTGAAAGCCAGATCACATGGCTGAAAAAATAACAATATCTAGTTATTATAGTGGACCCCCTGACAATGGGTTACAATCCAAAATATGTACGGAATTTACAAAACTCAATAGCAAGAAAACTAATTACTTGATTAAAAAATTGGCAAATACCTGAATTGACATTTCTCAAAAGAAGACACAAAAACGGCCCACTGGTATAAGACATAATATTTAACATCATTCAGCATCAGGAAAATCTAAATTAAAACCACAATGAGATGCCATCTCACACTCGTTAGAGTAGCTACCATTAAAAAGACAAAAGATAACAAGTGCTGGCAAAGATGTAGAGAAAAGGGAAACCTGTACACTGTTGGTGGGAATGTAAATTAGTACGGAAAACAGTGTGGCGAGTCCTCAGACAATTAAAAATAGAACTACCATATGATCCAGCAATCCTACTTCTGGGTAGATATCCAATGGAAATCAAAGCAGTAAGTCAAAGAGATCTCTGGCCTCCAAGTTCACTGCAGCTACTCATAAGAGCCAAGACAAAGGATCGACCTTAGAGCCCCTGGCCAGATGAATGTCTCTAGGAAATGTGGTGTATATGTGTACACAACTGAAGACTATTCATCCTTTAAAAAGAAGATGATCCTGTCATTGTCAACAACACGAATATACACTATGCTAGAGGAAACAAGCCAGGCAGGCACAGAAAGATAACACGATCTCACTTACATGTGGAATCTAAAAACGCTGAACTCACAGAAGCAGAAAGTAGAATGGAGGTTGCCCGAGGTTGGAGGTGGGGGAGGGTGGGACGGGCAGAGATTGATCAAAGGTACACAGTTTCAGTTAGACAAGATGAATAAATTCTGGATATCTATTGCCCAGCATGGTGACTATAATTAATGATAATGTAATGTGTACTTGAAAGTTGCTAAGAGAGAGGTTTAAATGTTCTCACTAGAAAAAAGGCAGTGTGTTAACAAATATGTTAAATTTGCTTGCATTATTCACTCCACATGTATACATATATCAAAACATCCCATTGTATATTGTAATAATATAATTTTTATTTGTCCATTATACCTTAAATAAAGCTGGGAGGGCAGAAGCGTATAGGACCACTTATTACTACAATACAATGATGAAAAAAGGAAAGCCAAATAGGAAAGGTTATTTCAAACATTCAGAGCTACAGAAACCTCAGATGCTAATGTACAGAAGTGTATAAAACCACTTCATATGATCCTAAGTAATCCAAGAATATGTCCCATATGTGCAACATGATTAAGAAGCTACTAAATGCTTTTTCAGACGCTGCTAACCATTACATCCCGGTGTTCAGCTGCTCACAGTAACTGAAATACTTACTTATAAGAAGTGATAATTATTTATAAGAAGTGATGGCCTTTTTCATCAAATGTTCCATTTTTCTGGCCCTATCAGTTTACCACCAGACTCTGTATTTCTACTTTTTAACTACCGCTTCAGTCTCCAGCCTCCCCATCTCTGAGGGTTTGAAGGCATCACCCAAAACAATGCCTCAAACACCTGTGTAACACACCATTCTTAAGCAGGACTGATATGATACCAAAGAAATATAACTGAAAACCTTAAAAGTCCATGATGACTGTGGATATTTACACACCAGCAAGTAGGCCATCTCTTTCCTCTTTTCACAATAAATTGAGCAATTTCTCAAGTTGAGAGAATCACCTGATAAGGATGGCAGGTGAAAGAAAAAAAAATACTGAAGCAAGCTCCTGTGGTCTCCAGGTTTAACACATTACACATGCGCCATGGTCCCTCCAACTACCTGAATCAGTGAAGGGTATATATAAAAATGATCTTTGTTAACAACATAATAGACCAATCTACAGAAGCTCGGATTATAAACAATACTATTTATTGTGCATATTCATACTTTTTGCTCATATTTTTATTATCACACTAATACTTTTCATTCACTCTAAGACAAAGTAAAAAAAAAAGTGGCTGCTAACAATTAAGGAGAGACATATTCTTGAAACCGTGCCTAAATATGAGCAGTAAATCCACTGGCTCCTCATCAATCAGTGGTTTAGTCAGAAGAGGTGCCAATGAACCAATAAAAAGTGCATAATTTTTTTTCCTGTTCACCAAAATACGTTGAAGAAAATTTCTCTGTGATTGCATATTTAAAAAAGTCTAAGCTTCATATTTGCCAACATTGCTAAGCTGCTGTATCAACCTTCTAAGCTTAAGCCAAATAAAACCTTTTGCAACTTTGGAAGAAACTTCTACGCAGGAAATTGTAGTTCTGCCCAGGCATAATTGTCTGAATAGGCAGTGTTTTTATACCAATTCTCACCTTTATAGCTGTCTAAATATATGATATTCTATAATGGCCATAGTGGCCACATAATTAAAGATTTTGTATACATAAATAAAATACATAATTACATGCTTTCCGCATGAGACCAGAAAAAGTAAGCAACAGAATAATGTGAGTTTCTCTGTTGCCAAATAACTTCAAGAGGTGCTATCATTATTGGTTTTTTTAATGGTACAAAAAAAGTTGGTTGACAGTATCGGAATTCCTGGAGGAATTTCTCATATGCTTATAGATGAAAAGAATTTTGAATATATGTGATCAAAATAACCACTTTCTTTGTACCCTATATTATCAATAAAAAAAGGAAAACGATGTTCTCTTTTATTTTTGTTTTGTTCCAACATATTCCAATATTAAGGAATGATTCAAGAAATTGAAGTCTCATTTTCAAAACCTCTCTAGAGTAATGCTGGAGAAATTGATAGGTGAGTACTATCTTTTAAAAAACTGTATATTTTTACCTCTATTTTCACATTTGGCTTAGATCTTTCACATTAACCAGGGTGATAGTGAAAGGTCAGAGGTCAGAAGGATTCTCTCCAACACATAACACCACAGCAAATAAATATAAAAACAAAACAAAGAAACCTCATAATATCAACTGCTATAGGATTGCTTTTTTTTTTTTTTTTGTAGAGACAGAGTCTAACTTTATCACCCTCAGTAGAGTGCTGTGGAGTCACAGCTCACAGCAACCTCCAACTCCTGGGCTTAGTTGATTCTCTTGCCTCAGCCTCCCGAGCAGCTGGGACTACAGGCGCCCACCACAAAGCCCAGCTATTGCAGTTTGACCAGGGCCGGGTTTGAACCCACATTTTAAACACTTTTAATCTAGTCCAGCTCTGCTATCTTGATCATTATCCTAGTTCCTTGGTATAGTTTGGGAGTTTATCTAATAATGCCAGTCTAATACACACACACACACACATGTGCACACACACAATCACCCATGCACACACACACAGGCCCATAAAAGTTTTATATATTAAAAATTATGCATTATACTCTTCTTTAGCAGATAAATAATTACTGATTTTTAAAAGGTTTTATAACAGAACATGAACTACCATGAAAAATAAATGGTAGCTGCTGAAAAGATCTGGGAAAAAAAAACTTGCATTTGGCATAGCCAAACTGAAAACTCAAATTTGTTTCCCAATAAATGTGCCTCTTCATCCCAACATAACTCATCTGCCTAAGCACAACCATGTTGTATTGGTTATCCATGAAACGTAAAAGTTTAGCTAAAACCTCAGATGCAAAATGTCATTTCCATAAGACATTTCCAAGTGCCTTCCCCCTACACCTTATATCAAGGGCTAATTTGTAAATAAACTTTTAATTTTAGTCTTGAGGACCACAATTTAGAATCACTATGTTACCAAACATTGCACCATTATCTATTTGATTTCCCTTTTTGTGTGTATTAAACAAAATGAAGTACCACTGGAATTTCACTTTACAAGCAATTTTTAAAAGTTAAATCAATTTCCCACCAAAATAATAAAGAGCAATGAAAATATGTTCTAGTTTTATCAGCCAATGTGTTTTTCACTTAGTAATAACCAGATTAGCCACTAAAGAATTCTGAAAAACAATTCCAGAGGCTGTTTCAAAACATAACCACTTCTAAGATTTGCCCTGAAATAGAGGACAGAAAAAAGATAATGTCACCTGGGCCTTACAGCTATATTGCTTTTTAAAATGACAATTTTAATTATATACTGAGATAAAAATAAGGTAAGAAATACACATTTCTTTTGTTAACAGAGTATAGGGTGGTCTATAAAGTTTCAATGATCAACATCCTTTGGTGTATACGTATGTGCCAGAAGATATGCTTAATACTTTACACATATAATCCTTAAACCTCAAAGTAATCTTAGATTACTCACAACCAGACATTCATAGTCATAATTTTTTTTTTTTTTTGTAATCTCTAGTAAGGTCATTAACAGCCATCCATGCATAAATTGGTGAAGACCCATATACAAAAATTCCACCAAAAAAAGATCAGCACAGTCATGAAATATGGTTTTATGGGGCAAGTTTTTAAACTTTTTTAATGATGATCAAGTCCTCACCACCACCACCATACCCACCATAGTTTTATTCTTATCTCTTTGAGATAAATTTATCTCAATTCTTAATATAAAAACCCAAATTAATCCATGTACCTGTCAAAACATCTGATCATCCAACTTTTCACAGCCCAAGGATTGTAAGGCTTAATGCCTTTAACTTCACAGCATGAAGGATATTCTTGTGAAAACTGTGAAGTAATATACACCTGTAAGTTTGAAAATCTATGTATTGGTAGAAAAATGTAAAGCAGAGTTTTTATTTTGGATTGTGAGGTATGTAATGAGGCCTCACTTTCTAAAGCAGACTGCAATACAAAATATAAAACAATACTTCAGCATCTATGGGCTATATGTGAATAATGAGGCTCTAAAAAATGCATTTCAAAAAAAATACTTAGAAACAGATAATTTACTACATATATGCAATATGTATATATTCCACACATAGTACATATGTGAATATATGTATATAGTATTTAACTCCAAAATATAATCCTACACACTATTAAACTTAAAAGGAACTTTCAATTTTAAAAATACAGTATGAAAATTTCATTACTTAAGAATCACTTAATGAAATGACAAATCCTACATTTTATCATCAAATCAGAAATCCTACATTTTATCATCAATAAAAATATATGTATTTTTATTCTAATTTCATAATCGGACCCCAAATCCATCATTAGCTTAAAGGAATTTATTATTCAAGCTTTCTCAATCTGTATAGAAGTAGGGTAGCTAAAATTAATGATAAAAAGGAAAATGACATTAGGGAGCTATCTTCTATATAGCGTATCACCTTTCAATATCTTTGGCCAGAAAGATGATTGTGTAAAGTGAAATTATATGCTAGGGATCTACAGGTTCTATACTCCAATTAAGTAAATTCCATAGTAAAATATTAGTTGTTTTTCTAACATAATAGCCAAAATGAATAGACGGTCATACTAATGGCATTACACATCCCTAAATTATTATAATTTTTTTGAGACACAGTCTCACTATGTCACCCTCAGTAGAGTACCGTGGTGTCACAGCTTACAGCAACCTCAAATTCTTGGACTTCAGTGATTCTCTTGCCTCAGCCTCCCAAGTAGCTGGGACTACAGGCATCCACCACAACGCCCAGCTATTTTCTTGTTGCAGTTGTCATTGTTTAGTTGGCCCAGGTCAGGTTGAAAACCACCAGCCCTAGTGTATGTGCTGACACCATAACCACTGTGCTATGGGCACCGAGCCAACACATCCCTAAATTAATACTGTTCATAAGTGTGCACGTGTGGGTGTGAGTGTATTAACAGGTAACATACTATGAAACCAAACTCACTCCTCCTTTGGAATTCCTTCTCAGTCCATATTCAAGGTTCCTTTCACAGTGCAAAGTAACAGTGTTTCAAAGTGAAATCAGTTATTGTTATTTTTCTTTTACCCTCCCAAAGACAATAATCCCATACACTAACACAACATGTTTTTATATACAACCAGCCTTCAATGTTACATACTTGCAAAGTAAATAAACACAAATTATATAAAACCTTAGATTAAGATTCCAAAAGAAAAGAATAGCATCTCCTATATTCATATCTTGTTTCCCAAAAAAGCAAGATCTAAACTAAAAGAGAAAAAATTTTTTACTTATACAGGATATCCACAAAGTTTGTTAAATTGCACACCATTTTAATTGCACATGAACTTTATGCACACCCTATATATGTCGGTAATATTTAAGCTATATTATCTTAAAATAAAAGTATTTTGTTGACTTAATATTAAATTTTGCATCATCATCATATGTCTGCTACTTTTAAAGCTGTATAATTAAGAAAAAGTATGCTCTACGTTCTAAATGGTAATTATTTAAAGACACATTTCTCAGGAATAGCCATTTCTCTCATTCAGCCCCCCTCTCATTCTGTTATTCACTCCTCAGTGGCTCATCCCACAGAAAATGCTGGAACTAACTGAACTATCAGGTAATTATTTCAAAGATTTAAGCTAGCATGATCTATGTTTATATTTAGGGAGCTCTTAAACAGAGTAAATGAAAAACCCTTTAACATTTTAAACCAATAACTATGGAAGACTCAGAAAATCATGAGGACCTTCTGCTGGAAGCTCCAGGTGGATGATCGCAGCCTACATGGTAAGTTGTAAATGATTTCAAATTTCCAGCCCTCTCCTGAAACATCCATCCCCTACTCCCATCCCTACCCCTGTCAGCATTCCTCACAGTTGATGTCTTCATAAGATACTTCAAGAAAATCTAAAATAAAGGACAAAAGAAACTCCTCCTTCTTCCCTAATTCCACACTGACACTCTACGCCATCCCTACCACCACAAAGCAAAGAGCCCCCTGTTACCCAGGATGGACCTTCATTCAGCCCTCTTATTTCTGCCGTGGGTAATAATATATTCTGAAATGGATGGCAGAAGGTAGACAGATAGATAGATGAGATATAAAAAGTCCTCTATCTAGATTAATTTTCTACTATTTATTTACAACATATTATATGTAAATAACTCTCTAATTCACATCTCTAAATATAAGCCCAACTTTGTTATAGCCTTTTAAAACATCAAAGTAAGACTTTACCTTGACTATCCCAAACAGAAACTTTTCAAACATTTCTTTAAGACAGAAGAACTAGGAGAATAGATACAAAAGGGAAGGACTCCCTCTATAAATCAGTCACCAGGCTGATGACCCCTCCACCCCAGTGCTTCTCCAGGCCTCTCCCCCAGCGCCCTGGCTCAGGTTCTAAGGAGCTCTCTACCCAACTCCAGCGTTCTTTCTGCCGTAACATTTTTTGGCCTTCTAAAACATCCTCTGCACAGCAAATCCATCTTTCTGATGTCCTTGGTACGATATCTTTATGAAAAGATTAGTGAAGCTTCTAGTAAGTTGAGTTTATTTTAATTTCAAGGTCTTTTCATAATTGTAGTTTCCTTAAATATCCTCATCCCCATGCTCAGGCCGGCTGTGCACAACCATGAGGGGCTTCCTGCCCCTCTACCTTTTCAACTCACATCGCCCCCCGTATAACACCCCTGTTGGTGGCTTCCCAAACAACTGCAATTCCCTGTCTGTTCAAAATCCCAGTCTCAAACCTCTTGAACCACCCATGTTTCTTCCCATCCTAATTATATCAGGGAGTGTGTGTGTGTGTCACAGCTGGTCAAAACAAACTCTGTCCATATTAATTTGACCCAATTTGAATATTCTGTCACTTCATCACTGGCTTTGGAATTTAGGTAAGTTTACATTCTGCAGAACTGCATTAGCTTTGGAAGTAATTTTCTTTTTCCTCATGTACCTGCTTATCCAACATTTCTTTTTAATTACCTGGTTTGCATCCCAAAGGAGACTGTGGCAGACTACAGTCTCCAGCAGGGAAAGGCTTTCAGTGCCAAGAGAGGGCTTCTGCTCACCCACAGCCCTCATTCCAAAACATGGATGTGGAGGAGGGGCTGGATAGGATTTACATGGGCCTTAGGAAAAAATTGCTATTTCCATGGAAGCTGCAAACAATTGAGAGCTACAAGTAATAGAAAATTTTACACCTTTCAACAACAACAAAATGCTGGCACTCCTTCTTACCTAAATCTAAAAGTTTTACAACTTCCTAGATTAGTGATTTTTTTCCCTAGGGCTTTTTCTTGATGTCCTGTGCTCCCTGCCACAATTCACAGCCCTCAAGGTTTTGAGAACTCTGTTTAAAGAACAGCGCAATTCATGATTATTCAAGTAATCATTATAAGGCAAGGCAAGTACCAGCCAATCCCCCAGGGCTGAAATTCAGCACCTTTAGAGACCTCGGTCTCCACCCCCCAACCCTTACTGTTTCTACTGAGCAGACTGGCGCCACGGCCCCCTCCCCTACACCCCTATCGCCTCCTTTCCTGTCCCATCCCCCTGGATGGCTACTGAGACAACCTGAAAATCAAAATTGCCCTGTAGACAGCGGTGGGCGGACTGAATCTCCTCGGGGTGGCCTGACCCAGAATAATGACCCCTTTTCCAACGTGCTTTTGGTGGCCGCTGTCCAGAGTCCCACAGTCTCAAACTTAAGGGCACAGCCACAAACAGGGCGTTTCTGGCCATCACCCCACCGCTTCAGTGTCCCACTATCAGTGCCCGGGAATGAAAACCAGGAAGGCTGCAACTTTCAGGTTTGATGGTTGGAAAATTGGTTTCCACGCTCGTGTGAAGGTGGGACTAAAAGCCCGGTGGGGACCTGAGGAGTTGTCGTCTGGTCAGTTGTTTCCACAGCTGGCCCAGTTAATCACCCCTCTCTTAAAAGCGCATTTGACAGGTGAGCAATTCCTCCTCCCAGGGCATTCCAGGAGCTGCACCACAACCACCTGCGCTGGGGAAGGTCTGAGCGGGTGGTGCCGACACCGCGCGGGGCGCGTCCCGCGGCCTCTGCGGCAGGAACGAGGGCTCCGGCGCCAGGAGCGAGCCGCTCCAGGGTCCGGAGGGGACCGGGGAGGGGGAGTCTCAAGGATAAGGAGGGGCGCGACCAGGAAAGGGCAGGATACCTGGGAATGCCACGAAAGGATGGGCGCGGGTGAAGACTCGCAGACTGCAGAGGACTGGCCGGCCGTGGGGGGCGAGGGGAGGACCGCGCGGCCGCGGGTGCGGGGCGTGGGCGCGGGGGGCTCTCCGGCCGGCGCGCGCCCCTGCACAGCGCCCGCCAGGCTGGGTCCCGGAAAGTTGGCGCCGGGGAGGGCGGGCGGCGCCTTACCTTCTGGTCGACGATGGAGCAAGCCATCTCGCGGACGTGCGCCAGGCTGTAGTCCCCGGACGAGTCCTGCAGCAGCAGCACCGGCTCGCGGCTCAGGCCGATCTGCAGATGGAACGAGATGCCCCCGGCCGGGGCGGCCACGGGAGCCAGGAACGGCGCGGGCCCCGACCCCGGGACCAGCGCGGCGGCCGCCGCGGGCAGCAGCAGCGGGCTGGGCGGCCGCAGGGCCGGAGGGGCGCTCATCGCTCGGCGGGGCGGCCGCGGGGCCGGCGGCGGCGGCCGGAAAGTTTAGCAGCCGCCGAGCCGGGAGCCTCTTTCTCCGAGAGCCGAGACGGAAAATAAAAACTTTCCGGAAAAGTCCCCGCGCGGGGGGGCGGGAAGATGGCCGAGGCGGGAGGACTCCGCGGCCCGGAGAGCGGCCGCCGCGCTGGGAGGCGCCGCCGCCGAGAGGCTGCCGCCCGGCGCGCGGAGGGACGGGGCGGGGGTCAGCGCGGCCGGGCGCCGGCGGGGGCGGGGAGGGGCGCGGGGCGGGCACTGCGGAGCCGCCCGAGCCGCCCAGCGCTGGCCGCAGTGGCCGCGCGTGGCCGGCCGCCGCCCCCTTGCCCGCGCGCCTCGGGGCCTGAGCGCGCGGGAGCCGGGACAGGAGCGGGTGGCGGGGCTCAGCGCCCCTCGGCAGGCCGGCCCGGGCCTCCCCGCGGACCCCGCTGACCGCCTGTGGACCGAGGGGACGGGACGCCTCTCCTGCGACCGGCTCCTCGGGGCCCCAGCTTCCTGGTCCCTGCAGTCCTTGTTAGCGCTTCCAAAAGCTCCAGGACTACGCGCTCCTACAAGTGAGGTGACTTCGAGGAACCCAAGGGTTCGGATCCCAGCAGCTCCCCTCGGTGGGTCTTGCCTTCCAGACGTCAAGGGAGGATAAAAATAGCGGTCATCCGGAACCCAGGACCGTCCAGGCGCGGTCTGGGAACCGGCGCGTGTGTTGACAAAGGGGGCCAATCCACAGACGTGGATTTCACCCTGGCTCTACCCTCTTCCGTCTGACACACCCCTAACAACCAAACCCACCTCCCTCACCCCGGCTCCTGACACACGTTGGATTCGGGAGATGGGCTGTTTTGAAGGAAAAGTCATTCTCCACATCAGGGCACAAGAAAGTCTGATTTGGCCTCTTTCCTTTCATTCTATTCTTTTTGCCCTGAGCTGCTACTTGGGACCCTCAGAAACAGATTTCTTTCTTCCTCTATCAATCCGAAGTCAGTTTTAGGGGAGCGCTGCTCCCAGCCAGACGCCACCACGAGCACCACCAAGGCTGGGAACAACCTGCGGTGGTGTTGACAGTTGTTTCTTTTTGTTACTGCTGTTGGGGGGGGGAGGGGAGGTTGGAGTTGCTTCCCAGTCCTTGGAGAACCTTAGTCCTCCGCTCCCAGGCTGCGCTTCATGGGTGTGTGACTGGCCAGTGGCACAGAGACGCGCCCACACAAGGGCCTTGTGCACTTTAATGCTCTGCAACAGATAGTCTGCTGTCAGTGTTTTGGAATTCGTAATTTTTGCACAAGGGTCTTCACATTTTCCTTTTACAGTACGCCACGCAGAGTTTGTAGCCAGTTCTGCCTCCTGTTATCTCCACTCCTTGTCCCTTCACTTTCCTAAACCAGTCCGTGCGTGGCACGCTTTCCTGTGTGGTCAGTCACGTTTTCTTTTCTTTCTTTCTTTCTTTGTGTGTCCCTTTGATTCTGTTCCACACTACTGCAAGGTAGTTTCCTTTAGAGCCATGTGGGCAGGATCAGTGATGGCGTTTCGATATGGTACAAGGCTCCACCACTTCGTGTTACTGCTTCAGAAGAGATTTGAATTCCCTGGATCTAATAATTTGATAAGGCATACATGTGTGTTGATATTTTCCATCCTTAGTTAACCTGTGAGGTAGACAGATGCATCTTAGTAGAATGATGGAATTTTTCTTGCTAAGAATTATCTTGCTTCTGAATTATCTAGGAGGTTTTTTTTTCTTTTAAATGTCAGAAAATGTTTCGCTTTCTTTCAAAATTAGAATAAACTCAACATTCCACAATTTCCTGTTTCCAGAAAAAAATGTTTACTGGTCACCTTACAAGAGGCTTAGGGAAAGCTAGTTTCACTTGAGATTCAGGAAAGCTGGAGATGTTCACGTGCTGTAGATCACAGTTATATGTCTATACATTGAGGACTTCCCTGTCCAGGCACTAGTTGTGTAGCTGTGACGACAAGTTCCTTACCCTAATAGATCACGTTGAAGGGGGAGGGCAAAACAGTAAATAATATTATCTCTATATTCATAATTACACTGAATTTTTAAAATGCAGTGGTAAAGAGACCGACTTGGGGAAGGAGTGAAGAAAGAGGCACCACTTTGACTTTGGACTTGGGATGAGGGAAGATCTCACTGAGAAGTTGAAAAGCCTGGATGATAGAAATGGGTCAGGCTTACGATCTAAGGGAATAACATTCTAGGCATAGGTAACAGGTAATGCAAAAACTCTAACACAGAAATGAGCTTGGCCTTTTCAAAGCACAGGAACAAAAGGGCAAGTTCATGAAATGAAGTCAGAGATCTGATGGAAGCCAGATCACCAAAGGTCTTGAAAACCTTAAAGAGTTTTTGTGTTATTCTCAGTGCACTTTTAAAACCAGTGCAAGGTTTTAAACCAGAGAGCAATAAGATTTAATTAACATGTTTTAAAGATAATTTGCTGGCTACTCTATAGATTATAAGGGAAAAGAGTAGAAATGAGACATTAGGTCACAAACTTGCTGTTGTCTAGTCTAGAGACATGGATTAAACTACAATGGTTGCAGTGGAGAGGATAAAATAAAAAAAATGGAAAGATGCATTTAGTTGGCAGAATAACTACAAGTCTTGCTGTTGAATCAGAGATTTACAAAACAGGGAACAGGGTGTCGTAAAAGACTCTGAAATTTCTGAACAACTGGCTTGATGATGGTGCTGATAATTGAAACAGAAGACAGGGAGGAAGGAGGTTTGGGGAGAAATAAGATTTGTGCTGAATTTGATCTACCACTAGACAGTCCGGTAGAGATAACAGTTCAACCTGGATGTATGAGCCCAACATTCAGGAAAGAGAAGAGGACCAGAAGTATATTTGGAACTCATCACTGTAGAGAAGGCATTTCAAAGTAAGATTAAAGGAGTCCTCTAGAGAGAGAGGGTTTAAGGCATTCATCGTTACGTGAACTTAAACGTCATACTTAGAAAAATGGCCCATGTGAGCAACTCCTTCTTATACTACGATTTATCAGTTGTATGAATGATTTTTATAGGATGTTAAAAATAATTTAAAAATTAAAATAATTAAAAAGGAAGCAGGAAATTCTTTAAAAGCCCAGCGAATTAAAGTTACTTTTAAGAACTTGAAATATTAGTGAATGCAGGGAGCAAGAGGGGTGGGGTCTCGGTGTGTGCCACACCTTTGGGGGGCAAATCACGATTGTAAGAGGGACTTTACCCAACAAATGCAACCAGTGTAACATGGTTTCTTGTACCCTCAATGAATCCCCAACAATAAAAAAAAATCTTACCTACACTGGAGCTCTCCACAGCAAGCAGGAAATTCCCATGGAGGTGGTACTGAAATTTCTATGGTAAGCATGTCAGATGTGACAGTTTACTAACTGCTAACCATTTTTACTGAAAGATAAAGGGATAAGCAAATGGATAATACCCGAAAGAAACCAGGTATATATCTCCAGTGACTTCAAAACTGTACATAGAAAACTTAAAGGATTTGAGAAACTATCAGTGGCTTTAATCTTTTCTGAATGTTTTAACCTTAAAAAAGAAGATATAGAAAGTGAATAGCTAATTATATAAATTATATTCATGAAATGGGCTTTCAATCAAGGCTAACATGGCTGAAATAATGGACTTCTGACAATGAGCAGGAACACCAATTTATAAAGAAGATTCTGTGTCCTAACCAAGACTTCAGGTAAAAGTAATTTGATATACACGGGTATGCTGAGGTATTTATAACACCTTTTACTGTCAGAGATGAATGCTAAGCCTGTCAGGTGTTCTTCAAAACAGAGGTAGATGCTGCACTAATTACACAGTAATTCGCAATCAATAAACAGAAAAGGGCATTGGGAACAACCTGATTTTACTGGGAGTTGGTATACGCTTGTATTAGGGAGTTAAACATGGGCAGGTGAATGGTGGATGGGTGAGGCTATTTTGGACTGGAGGTCAGACGGGCCAGAGTTGTTTTGGGAATGGGACTAATCAAGACCCTGCAGGTGGGTTGTTTTGTAGAACTAGTTGTTTTGTGGGGCTTATTAAAGTCCCTGACCTTCAGACATGGACAGACAGATCAGAGTCATTATGGGAACATGTGGTGGGAGCAGACTTGATCAAGACCTTGGGAATTTCCGAGAAGCAGCTGATAAAGGTGTGTATGTCATCCGCACCGCACTCTCCACGATGCCGGTGGTCACTAGGTTGGGGTTCAGTCTGCTGCCCAAACTGTTAAACCTTTCCTTTCTTGCTAAAACTTTACATGCTTTTGTCTCTTCAGTTACTTTGGTGACTACCTCGAACCGTCATGGTGCTGCCCTAACACTTTAGCCAAATGAAATAGAAGGGAAAGTGAGTGAGTAACATCATGCAATTCTGAGGCTGATCACATCCTCTAGTCCAGGGGTTCTCGACCTTCCTAATGCCGCGGCCCTTTAATACAGTTCCTGTGGGTCACAACCCACAGGTTGAGTGGGTCTAGTCCAAACATTTCACAACTTAAGAAACTGAGGATTAGAGCAATCACCGGTGTGGCAATCAGAAATTTGAAGGAGTAAGTATGATTCCAGGATATCCTTCCTTTTTATACTATTAAGCACTGGAAGTTATGTGCCTGGGAATAAAGAAGGATAGAAGGATGAATATATATGTGATTAATATATATGAAAATATTTAACTTTTTTATTGTTGTTTGCTTGTTTCAGAGTGTTCACATATAACTGTCAGACCAAATTAAATAAGGATAATAGCACAAGACTGATACAAAAGAAAAATAAGATCTAAATGGAGACATCAACCATAAACATCTACCAAAAATCTGCTGAAACCTGATCATGTGACAAAATGCTGCCTTATCTTGCTAACAATTTCATGGAAAATTGTTAATTTTTATTTATTTATTTATTTATTTATTTATTTATTTATATTTTTTGGAGACACAGTCTCATCTGTCGCTGCCCTGGGTAAAGTGCCATGGTATTAGTGTAGCTCACAGCAACTTCAAACTTCTCAGTTCAAGTGATCCTCCTGCCTCAGCCTCCCGAGTAGCTGGGACCACAAGTGTCTATCATTATGCCCGGTTAGTTTTTATATTTTTAGTAGAGACAGGGTCTTGCTTATCCTCAGGCTGGTCTTGAACTTCTGAGCTCAGCTTATCCAATGACAGGATCTTGCTTATCCTCAGGCTGGTTTTGAACTCCTGAGCTCAGGTTATCCAATGCCTTGGCCTCCCAGAGGGTATTACAGGTGTGAGCCACCACACCCAACCTTGGAAAACAGTAGACTTTAAATTTTCACCAAGAAGAAAAATTAATTTGTTCTTTAAGAAAGCAGATTCCAAAAGTTCAAAGAAAACACAAGTATGATCCTAAAGTCAGACTCCCTATGAAGGACAGAAGACCCTTGAAGAAAAGCTCCCAATTATAAAATCACAAATGAGCCACAGAAGGAATATACTCACAAACTAGTGTGACTATACTTTAACTTTTGAGTACAGCTGTGCAAAGAAAATGAACAGAAACAGACATATGTATATGAGCGAAAGTTAAATAAAGGTCACCATAAGCTAAAAACAATCAATGGGCTTTTTATGTCTATTTTATATATGAATGGTACTCTTAAGATCTGGCATGTTCTAAAACAGGGCTTATGAACTGCTCCTTAAAAAGGATTTAGGGTCCCCCTAGCTCCTAAAGGGTAGGGTTCCAGACATTCTGCCTCACTTTCAACCAAATAGCTCTTCTTTCATTCGCAACACAATCTGTGTGTAGCAGGGTCCCACAGATTTGTTTGAAAATAAAAGTTCCCGTTACTAACAAGTCTGGAATCCTTTAGTGTGGGAGAATGCAAATAAGCTTCGTGGAAAAGGCTGTTCTGGCTTTGAAGAGTCATATGCCACTTATTAGAGTTGGCTCTAAGGAGGGGCTGCCGGAGTCACACATTGCCATTTCCACTAACTGTGGCTGTAGTGTCAGTCACCCCATTTGTATAATCAAAACTGACACCACTCGAGAGTAATTGTTGAGTATTAAATGATTTAAAGTATATGAAAACACACATTAATCTTCCCCCAAATACTAGCTATCATAAGCCATATCAGACCAAACATAAGTTCTGCCAGACATACCACTTAACTACAATGCTAAAACAACAAAGAAATCCAAGCCTAATTCCATTTTCCTTGTAAAAAGATGGCTAAAAGCAAATTGAATCTCAAAATAAATGAGAACATCGTGAGAAACATCCCTAACTATGGGATGTGCATTCAAATAATTACTTTCCAAGACTACGCTGTTGAACATTCTACATATTGCTAATATATAAAAGTATTCTTGGAGAACAAAGGACAGCTGGAGATACTAGACAACTGGAGGAAGACAAATGTCCAATTTTCAAAAAGACTGCAAAATATACAAACCAGTGTGAGTTTAACATCCATATGCATAATAATTCTAGTTGGAATTATTAAGCAAATGGTTTGTGAAGAATTATAAATTAAAAGTAGTAGTTTCGGAAAGGAGGCATGAGTTCATAGAAACAAACATTGCTATACTTTTTTCTTAACTTCAAATTGGAGAACCTTAAGCTTGGTTTATCTCAATTTCAACCAAAATTTAGTTATTTTGATTTTCTCCCCTACTGGAAGGTATTTTTATTTGCTTTTATATTCATCAATAGGACAAAGGAAATAGATCCAGCTACCTGTGTTTAGTTTTAGATAGTTACAAGCATTCTTTGTCCTGCATTTCTCTAATTTTTAAAGGCATGAGTAAACTTCAATTTTTTCATCCAAAATATTGAAGATTTTAACTGTATATCCTTTTTGCTCACATGCAAATCACCTCCATTTATACTTCTATGTTATATATATATGTGTATATATATATATACATATACATATTTGTTGTTGTTGTTGTTGTTGTTATGCATGATTTCCTAAACAGAATTCCATCCTGGACAGCAAAACCTCTGCTGTTATTGTAAGAACCAAAACTTGCAGGCCCCAAGGTATCATAAAATTTGCTCAGGTTCCCTGCAGAAAACAGAATGAAATCACTACTTTAACAGTTTTCCTTCAACTTCAATATACTCAGAAGGCGATTGCTCTGAACTGCCAACTCTAATTGTGCACTTTGGCTTTTATTAAGTTAATCCACATCCAAATTCAAAACCCATTAACAGCAGGACATTTATTTTTTATAAAGACGCAATTCTTCTAATCCTATTTTCAAAGCCCATTTGTTCCAGGGATGCAAACCTTTCCTCCATTCTTATTGGATCAGTGTTATAGCCAAATATTTTCTAATATGAATAGCAGTACATCCATTAGTTGATAATATTCTACAACCTGATTTATTTTCTTTAGTACCTGTCATTTTGTTAAAGTTTACATTTCTTTTAGCAGTACATTTTATAAAAAAGAGACTAAGTTTTGAAAAGTTAAAAAGAAAGAATAAAAGAGATAGAATTAATCTGAAGTTACTTTTTGGGTTCCTTCCTGGAAAAAAAAAAACTTTGAGCTAAAATTTTTTGTGTGTGGCTTCTGATGCTTGATTTGGAAAATGAAATTTTTTAGGGGAAAGAATCTGGCAGATTTATTTCTTAGTGACATAACCAGGAAAAAATAATTTTTAATAGCTTAAGAAAAAATAATTTGCTTTTCTTGGCTTAGAAGAATTTTAAATGACATTATTTCCAAAACGTACTTATTACTACAAAATGCATATTCCACTGGGATAAAAGCCTCAATAATTAAAATGAAGTCATTCACATGAAATTGAAACCATATTTTATTTAATCGTCATCTTCATTTTCTATACTGATTCTTATCTTCAAACATATAATCCTAAAAAAAGAATAATTTTATGAGACAGTAAACTTTCTTTGTCACACTTTACTATTTTAAAATTTGACTATTTATGTATTTGCTCTCTTATATATTTAAGCTAAAAATAGCTGCATCATGTATAGAATATTTACTTCTGGATTAAACATTAATTTTATATTATTTCAACTATATAAAGTGTTTTTATATTTGTATAATATTATAATACATTTTTATAAACATACTGTTTTCTTTAATCAGTCAATCCAGAGTATCCAGGAAAAATTAACATATCATAAATTTAAAAAAGAAAAAAGCATTAAATTTTAGATTTTTTTCAGAATATGTGTGAGTAAAGAACTATGTGTTTTTCATACTCTTTTAAGTGAAGAACATGCTAAGGTTCTGAAACCTTTACACTTTGCTTCTCTGGTTGAATGCCAGAGCTGACAGGTATAGATAATGAGATTTGAATGTTTTTTGGTCTGTCTATGCAATAGCAGTTCTGCCAGTGTTCAAAACATCTCTGCCTTTTCTTGATTATTTTACAATACATGTTCCTCTGGATTTGACCTTCCAAATTAAACCTTGTAATAATCACTTACTGAAATAAATTTTACTTGCTAAGGACAAATACAACAAGATAAGTTACTGATGAAGGAGAGCCATTTTAGCCTTTATTTCTCCTACCAAACATATTTTCTTTACTTTTATGTAGAATTCTACATACTTCATGATTAAAGAATAGATTTATTTATGTTGTTTTAATTTACGATTTAGTATTTGTATTCTTTTCAAAGGCAATAAAGCCATGTTCTTGAATAGGAATTTTTAACATCAAAATAAATAAGTAGCACAAATATTTGGAATAAAATGCTTACTTACTTAGCTGGGTGTTGTGGTAGGTGCCTGTCGTTCCAGCTGCTTGGGAGGCTGAGGCAAGAGAATTGCTTAAGCCTAAAAGTTTGAAGTTGCTGTGAGCTGTGATGCCACAGCACTCTGCCGAAGGTGACATAGTAAGACTCTATCTCAAAAATTAAAAAAAAAAAAAAACACTTACTTACTGATATACCATTTTGTCTAAGCTTCCTCACAGTCAAAACGAGAGAAGGAAATAATTGTTTTCTAAATCTCATTGTCTGATTTAAAACAATTTTACACAAAATCATCACAGGTGTTTATACTACACAAGATACCCGCAAACATTTGATTTAGACTCTAGGCTTCCTAAAGGTAAGACTTCTCTTTTTTTTTATTTTTTTTTTATTAAATCATAAACACATAGATCATGTATACATTAATGCATTTATGGGATACAATGTGCTGATTTCATATAGAATTAGGAACACTTACATTGCACTGTTTAATATATAACTCATCTTGTTTACTTAATTATTGTGTTAAGATATTTGTACTCTATACTCAATAGATTTGACATGTGCCCTTGCAATATGCACCATAGATGTGATCCCACCATTCACCCTCCCTCGATCTAATCTCCTCCCTTCTATTCCCCCCGCCTCCCTCATTCATCCTGGACCATAGTTGTGATCCATTCTTCATATGGAAGTGTGAGTGATTGTAAATTGGTTTTATAATAGGACTGAGTACATTGGATATTTTTTCTTCCATTCATGAGATGCTTTACTAAGTAGGCATCCTTGTTCCAGCTCCATCCTTGTAAACATAAAAGAGGTAAAGTTTCCATCTTTTAAGGCTGTATAATATTCCATGGTACACATATACCACAATTTATTAATCCATTCATGGGTCGATGGGCACTTGGGCTTCTTCCATGACTTGGCTATTATGAATTGAGCTGCAATGAACAATCTGGTGCAAATATCTTTGTTATAAAGTGATTTTTGGTCTTTTGGATATACACCTAGTAGAGGAATTGCAGGATCAA
>CAUYON010011819.1:0-14931 GCA_963573935.1 Arctocebus calabarensis | reverse complement strand
TGCCGTGGCGTCACACTGCTCACAGCAACCTCCAGCTCTTAGGCTTATGCGATTCTCTTGCCTCAGCCTCCCGAGTAGCTGGGACTACAGGCGCCCGCCACAGCGCCCGGCTATTTTTTTGTTTTGCAGTTCGGCCGAGGCCGGGCTTGAACCCGTCACCTTCGGTATATGGGGCTGGCACCCTACTCGCTGAGCCACAGGAGCCGCCCAATAACGTTGGTTTTAATGCCCTTAATCTCTGAAGATGAGAGGCATTTATATGCTTACCAGTGAAAACAAAATAACCAACCAGCCAAACAAACAAAAAAACAAGAATGGGCAAAATCCTGAATTAGCACATGCTAAAAATACAATGTTCTGTCAATAATTACTTATTTTCAAAACTGTACAACATGCTGAGAAAAAAAGTACTTGACATCCCTTATAATACTTAAAAAGTAGAAAATTAACCAGCAAGCAAGCAAAAAACTATTCAACATTATTGATAATGAAACTAATAAAGCCTGTATATTCTTTCCCACCTAAAAATAACATAAAATGCAGGCCATTCAGCAGTGAAAAGGGTGCTCTCGTGCATGGCTATGCTGCATGTAAATATGAATTATGATTTTGGAAAATTACATGACAGTATATATTGGGGCCTTGATGTCTTAGCTCCATTGATCCACTTTGGCTCATTCGGAGAAGCAATGAGGAAAACCTTCCATGCAGTGAAGAAGGTTGAATAATGACCCTCCAAATATATTTTGATCCAATCTCTGGAGCTTGTCAGGGTTATCTTACATGGAAAAGACATTGCAATTGTAATTAGTCAAAGATCTTGACATTGGGATAGTAATCTAGAATATCTGAGTAAGCTCTATGTGTTAAAATAAGCAGACAGAAAACTATTTATTTTTACAAGTAAAATTATATCTTTATGAGAGGGAGAGAATGGGAAATTCAGCACATACATGGATGGGAAGCTATCATGAAGCTGGAGTTAAGAGGAAGTCAAGAGCAAAAACATTGGCCTTAAATACTGCAGTTATGTGGCAACAAGGCAAGAAATGAGAGCAGCCGCCAGATCCTAGAAGAGGTAACATACATACAAACCTCTCCTACAGCCTCCTGCCAGCACCTTGATTTTGACTCACTGATGCTGATTTTGGACTTTGGGCCCTTTGTGAAAGAAAGAGACCCCCAAATCCTAAATATGAGAAAGAATAAATTTCTATTGTTTGAATTCAAAAGTTTGTCATAATTCATAAGACTGGATACAGTAAATTATGTGATAAATGTTTATCACAACATCATTTACAATAAAAAGTAAGAAAAAAGTCAACAAGTTTAAATTCTCAAAAAATAGAACTGTTATGAAACCAATTTATAATCACTCACAATTTCATCTGAAGAGTAGATCACAACTATGGCCCAGGATGAAGCAGGGAAGGGGTATGGGAGTGGATGGGGAGGTCAGATGGAGGAAGGGTGAATGGTGGGATCACACCTATGGTGCATATTGCAAGGGTATATGTCGAATCTATTAAGTATAGGGTATAAATGTCTTAACACGATAATCAAGTAAATGAGGTGAGGGATATATTAACCACTTTGATGTAAACATTCCAAATTATATATGAAGTCAGCACATTGTGCCCCCTAAATGTATTAATATATACACGATCTACCTCTTTATGATTTAATAAAAAAACAATAAAATAAAATAAGAAAAAGAAGTTTAAATTCCCAAACTTTGGAAATGTTTAGATTAGTTATGGTATATATGTCTACCTGGATATTATTCAACTAGTAGGAAGACTATATGTCCATTTTAGATAACAAAATATCCATAATCAGTGATGAAATGGGCAAAAACTTATGTATGAGCAATTATTATACAATGATAAAAAGAAAAGGCCATTATTATAATATGTGATTCCCAACAAAACAGAAATTAATCATGGGTTAGTGTGACTCTCTGAGCCAATTGTGGAGATGTCTCAGGTGTTTAAAAGATTTTCAAAACCTCTGAGAAATGTGTATGGCAAGGGAAGTCTTGGGCAGTGACACTGTTAGCCAACTTCAGGAATATGGGTCCTAGGATGTCAATGCGCTGTGCGATTTGCAGTTATTGGGCTCATCAAAAAGGACACTTCTCGCCCAGGCTGGGTGGAGCAATGCTTCACTCACACAGAAAAGAGACCACCAGCAAGATCATCTTCAATAGTGATGGTCAGTTTCCATGGCCAGCAGGTCTTACCCCTTCGCCATCACAGGAAAGTGGTCTGCACGCAGCCCTCTTGTGCTGGAAGTGAGGAACTCTGAAGGAACAATTATAACAGTGGGGATACCCAGGTGTCAAATGGCATACATGCTTAAGCAGAACAAAAAAGCATACATCACAGAACAGAAAAAATTTGTCTCACATAGGTGATAGTCACAGCAATTTGTAAGAGCTCCTGATCTCCTTGCAAAAAAGTATTTCAGGGCTGTGACCATTCTTATGCCATTAAGTAAGGGGCATAAAGTTGGTCTTCATTTCTCTTCTGAGTCTTGACTTAGCATTTTATTGGGGCAATACCCCAGGACTAAAGCGGTTGTCAATCACAGCTGAGTGACAGTTAAAGGAGAGAGCATTGTGCTGAATACTGTTTTCTTTGCCACACGTCCCTGAACAAATCACTCTCTGCCCTTTACCATTATACGTCAGGAGACTAGCAAGCCCAGCTTCCTTAGGGTCAAGAGTATATCCACAGAAGGGCACAGATACCTGGACAGCATGAAAAGGGTATTAACAACTGGAGGTTACTTGCTGGCTTCAATAAAGAAAGAACTGATCTCAGAGGAGAGCCATGACACAGGAAGTGAGAGCGATAGTTTTGCAGAAGGGGACTCTGAATCTGTTGAGAGGATAGTACGACAAATTAGATAAAGGAAAGTTGTAGAACATCTGCTTTCTGCTCTGAAATCTTGAGCCCCTTTCAATCTACCAATATCCACTGAAGCCAGAACTTGGGATGTGGCCTTCTAATCTGTCTATGAGTGCAGACAAGTAAACTCTTCCCAGAGATGCTATGAAATCACGTATCAACTAGTGACCCAAGGCACAGACAAAGTACAAAATATTCCTTACACTGCAAATGGAGCGAAAAATATTCCTTACACTGCAGCCAAACATCACAGTAATGTCTGAACCAGTGATATATTTTTTAACTGAGTATCAGTGCCATTTTCATTGACAAAGATAATCTGAGATTGAACAGCTTGCTACAAAAAAAGGAGATTTCCATAACAATATCATGAGGTGAACAAATGTTAATGCTTTACATAAAACAATTAACTCAAAATAGTTATAATAAATATACTGAGAAAAAAGAATATTAGTGACATTAAGGAGGATAAGCAGTTAAAAGATCCAGTGGGAAATATTTGATATTAAAGCGTATCACTTTTACCAAAGCACCCATTGAATAGAGAAATTGCAATATGGATATAGCCATATAACACATCACTGAAATGGAAGATCACATTTAGGAAATCTTCCAGGAGTCAATGTGAAGAAATAAGGTCATAATACAAGTGCACAAATATATGTGCATATACGTAGAGAGATTCAACAAGACAAGGAGTCGGGTGGTTCGGTGCCTGTAGCACAGTGGTTAGGGCGCCAACCACACACACTGAGGGCCTGTGGGTTCAAAACTGGCCTGGACCAACTAAGCAACAATGACAACTGCAACAAAAAATAGCCGTGCATTGTGCTGGGGACCTGTTGTCCCAGCTACTTGGGAGGCTGAGGCAAGAGAATCACTTAAACCCAAGAGTTTGAGGTTGCTGTGAGCTGTGACACCATGGCTCTCTACCCAGGGCCACATAGTTTGACTCTGTCTATAAAAAAGAAAACAAAAAAAAAAAAAAAAAAGAGAGAGAAGGAATAGGATGGAACTACTGGTGTGTCTGTGGAATTCCAGAAGAGGAGAAAGTAGAATACGGGGGAAAGCATTTGAAGAAATAATTACTGAGAATTTAGCATTATTAAATAAAGAAAATAAAAGTCTTAGAAAACTTATGGATTGTGAAATGCACAACTAGATATAATGCAGTTAAGGTTAAGATTATTAAAGAAAATAAAAGAAAAATAGAGTTCCTGAAAATTAAACATAAATCACTTACAAAGAGTAAGATCAATACTTAATCTTTTGGAAAAATCACTTTTAGAGGAAGATCTCCCCTAAGAAGGTAAACACATCCTATAGGAGGCTGATAGGTGGAAGGAAAAGGACTATTAACAAATCACTTTTTAAAGTTTATTGTAGTAAAATAAATTAAGAAAAGGAAGGAAAGAAGAAAGAAAAGAAGGAGGGAAAGGAGGAAGGAAAGAATAAAGAAAAGAAGGGGAAAAGGAGGAAGGAAGAAAGGAGAAGAGAGAGGAACGGAAGGGAAAGTAAAGAGAGAAAAGAAAACAAAATCTACAACAAAATAAAACTTTACACAATGTCAGCATGGCCATTTTGATTTGTAGGCTATATCAAGGAAGCGTGGTAAGGTTTTCTTTTTCATTTTGGGGTTTTTAGTAAAGTTCAAACTATTTCGCAAAGTCAATAAATTATAGGGGAAAATGAACATAATTATAGGCATTAAAATTTTGCTATGGGAAAAAATGAGTAAAATATGCCTCCATATGCAGTACTAAAAAAGCAGTCTACAGCAACAAACTATTTGCACATACAGCAACATGACTATATAAAATAAACTTATGCCATTTCTAGTACAGCTCACTCTGCCCAAGATTAAGAGCTGTAAGTGCTGATCAGCAACCTAGAGAGACTAGATAATTAAAAAAAGGCAAGGAGATTGCAGTAGGGGGTGGTAAATCGGAAGAGAGAACTGGTGCAGGATAAATTTCCTAACTTAGGATTTTTAACATGAAAACAAGCCAAATTTTAGTTCAAAGGTGACTGAAAGTTACATAGAAAACCTGTATCTTTCCAGTTTGAAGAGCCAGAGGGTAGACTTTGGGGCGACTCAAACAGTAGAAAGTGAGGAGAGAACGCTGGCCAGGAGGGGGTCTAAAAGGTTCATATCTTGTGACTAAATTGCACTCACCTCTGTGTCTGACCTCTCAAACATGCATGTGGTACGGTTGGCTGGAAACAGTTTCACCGAAGATAGAAAGAGTAGAACTGATATTTGTCCTGCAGCTCAAAAGACAGAGGTTAAGTTTGAATTCAACCAAGTTATTTTTCTTCTAAAATAAAAAGAAAGTCTTCAGAAGACTGTGGTAGATTTTAGAGTTTTCCTTTTTCTTTCTCTTTTCTTCCTTCCCCCCTCCCTCCCTCCCTTCCTTTCTTCCTTTCTCTCCTTCTTTCTTCTCTCCTTTCCTCTCTCTCTCTCTTTTTTTCTGTTCCCTTGGGTAGAGTGCTGAGTGCTGTGACATCATTACAGCTCACAGCAACCTCAAACTCTTGGGCTCAAGCAATTGTCTTGTCTCACCCTTCTAATGAGCTGGAGCTATAGGTGCCTGCCACATGCCTGGCTAGTTTTTAAATTTTATTTATATTATTTTTTATTTTTAGTACAGATGGAGTCTCTCTCTTGCTCAGGCTGGTTTCATTCTCCTGAGCTCAAGTGATCCACCCACCTTAGTCTCCCCAAGTATTAGGATTACAGGTGTGAGCCAGCATACCTGGACAGATTTTGGAGCTTTCAATACTTAACATTCTTAATTTCTACTACACAATCCAAATTAATTGACATATCAGAAATTAGGAAAACATGGCCCATTTTCAAAAGAGAAAACAACCAGCCCAATATAACATTTATTGCCCCCAGATTTTGAATTAGAATGTTAAAGCACCTATTATTACTATATTCAGTTAAAGATAAATGTACTTCTATTTATAGAAAAGTTAGTTCATATGGTATACCTCTTGGGTGAAGGGCTTACCTGCAACTTGGACTTTACTTGATAAATGTAAACAATGCATAAGCGCTTATATATAAGCGTATGTATTCTTATATTAATCTTAAATTAAACAAAAGAAAAAATGCCAGATAAATAGAAACTATCACGAATCAACAAAACAAAATATCTAGAGGTGAAAAATATAGTATCGTAAGTAAAAAAAAAAAAATCCCTGGAAAGCTGTGATAGCAGAATATAGAGGACCCAGGACAGACTCTACAAAAGTGAAGGCACAGCTATAGAACTTACTCAGTGTGAAACAAGGTTGAAAACAATGAACAGAACCTTGAGGATCCATGGAGCAGTCAAAAAAAATTCAACATTATGCTAGAAGATGCTGAGAAAATGATATCTCACCTACAAGAGAACACATTGTAAGCATCTATTATATGGAATTCTAGAAAGGGAAAATAGAATCTAAGGTAAAAAAAACAACAACATAGCAATCATTGTCTCTGGCAGTAACAGCAAAGTGTTGAATGGGGGAACTCTGTAATATAAGCATAATATACTATATTTTGATATGATTATTGGGTTAAACAGATTTATGAATTTGCCCAAATTCAGCAAATGTGAAATTAAAATGTCCATCCATCAATTAAAAATTTTTACCTTAAAGAAAAAAGTGCAAATAGATTTTGAACTCTAGATAATGATATGCATATCACAAACTTGTGTGTGTGTGTATAAAGGCAGAAATGTATTAATATCTTTCACGTACTTTGATATGTCCTCAATATAATAAATAAATGGATGGATAAAGAAATAAATAGAAGAGCAGTAAATATTAATACTTGAGTCTGATGGATGTATATGTGATATTCAGAGAAAAGTTTCTACAAATTTGCTGTGCATTTGAAATTCCTTATAATTAAATGTTGAATGAGAAAAGTAGGAATGAAAATAAATTTTGTGCCACAATTTTATTTGCGTGGATTAAAAACAAACACAAAAACATTTTGTTATATTCAGCAATATTAAAGAACAACTGTGATACAAGTTAGAGTGGCTGCTCATGACAGAGGACAAGAGAGCAGAAATGACGAAGGGCATAAAATAATTGCATATGGTAATAGGGATGACCTCTGGCAATGAACAGATGAGTGTTCCCTCTGCATCTGAGGTCCAAAATCATGAATGATACTTTGAAAGCCATTGAGAAAGAACGTTGAATAAAGCAACCATAACATGTCATGTACACAAGTAACAAGTACAGAGAGTGGTCACCATTAGTACAGATTAAAATGACTGACTATGTGTTGTTACTAACTCCATATTTAAAAATGTGACTGTCACCCTCATGGTTCTGTTCTCATTCTACTTGAAAACATTTAAATGTCTGTCTATGACCTATGTTAACCAGTGCTACAGAAAGACATGATCCTTTCATAGAGTTGGCATATATATTTGCAGTTGCGTGTGCTGAACTTATTTTCTGGGATGGCATTAAAACAGATTAAGAACAAAAATTTCAAAGTCAGTCACTTTCTAATTCCAGCGTGTGGCATGATTATGGGAAAATTACTCTGTTTCACACAGCCTGTTTCTTTATCTGTGATATGCAATAAAAATTCAGGCTAAAGGAGTTGTAAAGATTAAATAATAATACAAGTAAGGCACTCAGTAGCCTATCTATCATATGCCTTCAACAAATATGTTTGGTTAATAACAATTTCCCTCTAGTTTTTCCCTGTGAATAGTTTTCTCAGATCATCAAAAATTCTTATTAGTCTTTTAAGTCCTGCCTGATTTGATACCTTTAGGAACTCTATGAACCCTTGGTGTTAGCAGCTCATTAGATGTAATTTTTCTCCTGCTTCTTATAAGTGGAATCCTTGTTCTGATTCACCTGACAGATGCTGAACTCCCAAAGTGGGGCTTGTTTGACATCCAGCCCACTAGAGCACATTTTTTCAGTTCCAACTTCAGATGTACAAACAAGCATTTATTTATCAAGGAGCTCAAAGCATTTGTTAATAGTGACTGTCATTGGAACTCTGGAGCAATCTGCGTGCCAAAACTAACTCACTCTGTCCCAGACCTCTCCCCCAGTTCTCTTCCTGTGTTTCCTTCTCTCTTATTTTTTTTCTTCTACATTTGTCTTCATTTAGTTTTAAACTGCAAGGACCATTTTATAAATGAATAGCTTTATGTAGTTTTAACTTTTTTTTTCTTCCCCTAATTTTGAGAGAATTTTGAGCAGAAATTGACAGTGAGGCAATGCAATGCGGATTTCTTTTTTTCTTTCTTTTTTAATGTGAATTCTGGTTTCCCAGAGTTAGGCAGATGTTAGTCCATCACTCATACCTCCACAGACTTAACGATCTCTATGCTGTCTTTGCACAGCAGCCCGTGATCATGCCCTGACAACAGAAGCTCTGTTTTCCGGCTGACACTTTCATGCAAGCTGCAAGGGTCATATTTATATTGTCTTCTTGTTGCCCAAGCAGCATTGTAAGTCACAATTGATGATGACAGTACCTCTGTGATATGATATAATTTACTGTAAAACCACTATCCATTTTTGACACTTAAGCTCTGCTTGCCAATTTGCAAGTGTGCTTTATAGACCACCTAGCCATAGGGTCAAGCAATTATTTCCTGGGCCATG
Source organism: Arctocebus calabarensis (assembly GCA_963573935.1). Lineage (NCBI taxonomy): Eukaryota > Metazoa > Chordata > Mammalia > Primates > Lorisidae > Arctocebus > Arctocebus calabarensis. The sequence goes on along the minus strand of CAUYON010011819.1, from coordinate 6,373 downwards.
CTGAAGTCTATGATGTGATTACTCTCTATGTGATATGATTAAGAGCATGGCCTGAGGACATATACATACTCTTCTTAACAAGGAACAACTAGGTAGAGAGGATTTGAGCATAAAAGGTGTGACCTTAAGTCTTTTGGTCTTTTCTTTTCTAGCTAAAGATAATTTCCTAAATGTTAATATGTCAAATCATTTTAAAAGATAAAAAAAAAAACTATTTTATTCCACTATTCATGTTTATTCTACTGTAGAAATTTATATTCAAAATCAAATCCCTGTGAGTTAACAAAGATCCACTGAGCTATGAGTTAACTGACTGGGCTGGATAATGTTCCCTTCATTATCTTCAAATTTCTTCCCCGAACTTTAGAATTCTGACTTTATTTGGAAATAGGTTCTTTGCAGATGTACTTAATTCAGTTGAGGTCATGGTGTATAAGGATAGGCCATTAATCTAATTACCTTGTGTTCTTTTAAGATGAGAAGAGACACAGAGGCAGAGACACAGGGAGATAGGATGTGACAATGGAGAGAGGTTAATGTACCAATAAGCCAAGGAATGCAAAGTGTTACTGTTCATATCAGAGGCTAAGAGAAAAGAATGAAACAGATTCTCCACCAAAGCTTTCAGTGAGAACAGAGTCCTATCAACACCTTAATTTAGGAATTCTTGCTAAACTATAAGAAACTTGCAGAACTATGAGATATTAAATTTTAGTTATTTTAAACTACTGTGTTAAGGTGGCCCTGTGAAACTAGTATAGCGCTACTGTATGTGGAAATTTTGATAACATAAGGTCATTGAGACTCAGGGTAAAAGAGAAGAGAGAAAGGGATGGATACAGTGAAGAATAGCTCTTAATCGCAGACTTAGCAATTCACCAAAGCCTTTTAGAACTGGAAAGAGTCTAAAAATAAATTCTAAAAATGAGACATCCATCTTCCTTTTCATTTTTATTATCTTTCCTTCTCCTCCGTTCTCTCATACCTTTGTCCATGTACTGTTGTGGTCATTTTGTGTTGTGTTTTAGGAACTATTTTACTTCTATCTTTGCAATATTTGGGCTATTCAGTGTAAATGGCTCCATGGTCACATTAATTAATAAAATCTTTTATGTAAAAGAATAGTCTTCAATTAGTCACTGACTGAATTAAATAAATGAAAAACTAAAATAATTTTATACATGGGATTTTGAAGCAACCATTTTCAGTGGCTATTTTACTGTGGACAGTTTAAACTAAGATCAAGTTTTATATGTTTAATCTTTAAAATCTTTTAACTGGCACAAGAGGCAAACGCATCTTTACCCTGGGCTTTTCCCCATCCCCGATTTGCCCCCATTCATCACTGAACTCCACCAGTTGGTAACCTGGGATTAGAATCAGAACTGGGTGTGGGACTTAGAATCAGAACTTGGAGAATTATCAGTCAAAAGTACAGTCAGACAAGGAAGAGTACCAGAAATGTGATAAGACCAAAGAATAGTGGTATAGTGTTTCAATTTTGCACACTTTTGATATATTTCTCATAAAGCACATGAGCTACATTTTTAAGCACAATATAATAGTCTTTTAGTAGTAAAATTCAGCACTTTTGTATTTCATGTAAAAACAAATGTTTTTGCTTTATTCCTTCTATCTTATTTCATGTTTATTATGTAGGATTCTTATTGTTATAGGCTTTTTGTTGTTGTTGTTATGCATTTTGTGTCCTTTTTTTCCATTAACTTTCTCTTCTGGTAATTCAAAGTCAACACAATTTTCCTACCATGACATGGAACTGAGATTCATTTATCCTCTTCAGTCAACATGCTGTATTTCTACTCTACTTTTTTCTCCCATTGCAATAAAATAAAACCTTTAAATTACCTCTACTCTCCCCAGCCATCTTCCCTTCCACCCCCTCCCCATTTTTATTGAAACAATTTGAACCATATGATATTGATGATATATGAGCTTTTTACAAATGGCAATTACTGTTGTATATATGTTCTGGATTTATTTTAGGTTTCCCTTACAGTGCCTGTATTCTTTATCTCCCCCGCCCCCTTACAATGATATATTTTCTCTTACTCATATGTGGTTTGGTTGGCATCCATTTTTAAATACTTTCTTGAGGTTGCATTTGTGATCTGTGGGTTATACATCACCCGATTTCTGAAAAACCATTTTCTCTTTTTTCACCCTGACAAGTGAATGATAACTTAGCCTGGGTTGAAATTCTTGGGTAGTAGCTCTTTTTGTTCAGGCTTTCTCCAAGATTTTAAGTTATCATTTTGTCATTCTACTTATTGAAATTTAGAAAACTTACAGGGAATATACATATATATATATATATATATATATAAAGTTTACATATATATATATATATAAAGTTTACATATATATATATATATATATATATATGTATATATATAGAGAGAGAGAGAGAGAGAGAGAGAGAGAGAGAGAGAGAGAGAGAAAGAGAAAACCTGTAGGATATTTTTCTAATTAAACTTGCTGATACATAGGAAAAGCTTTGAATATATATAAAATTTTTATTTTCTTGAGATACAGTCTTACTCTGTTGCCCAGGCTAGAGTGACATGGTGTCAGCCTAGTTCACAGAAATATCAAACTCCTGGGCTCAACCAATCCTGCATCAGCCTTCCAAGGTTGAGACTGGGCCTGCAGGCACCCACAACTATACCTCACTAATTAGAGGCAAGATTTCACTCTTGTTCAGGCTGATCTCAAACTCCTAAGCTCAAGAGATCCTACAGCCTTGGCCTCCCAGAGTGTTAGGATTATGAGTGTCAGCCAGTAGGTCAAGCCTATATTATGTTTTCAGTTTAGAATTTTTTTTCTCCTCTATGTGTGCTATTTATTTTTTCCTATTTATGTTTCTGCTATAACTCACTGTAGATAGCCTATATCTTATTCTTAGTCTTGTACCCCTTACCTTATGATTTTCATCTCCTTTTAAGTTTAGGCTTGTTTTAATCTTTTTCTTATATTTGGTATTTCAGAACACTAATATATCTCCAAAATAACCATATCTCATTTCATTTTTTTTTTAAACAGGATGTCACTATGTCACCCTCAGTAGATGCCATGGCATCATAGCTCACTGCAACCTCAAACTCTTGGGCTTAAGTGATTCTCTTGCCTCAGTCTCCCAAGTAGCTGAGACTAAGGGTGCCGGCCACAATTCCTTGCTATTTTTTTTACACTTGACATTGCTGTTTAGCTGTCCTGGGCCAGGTTTGAATCCACCAGCCTTAGTGTATGCGGCTGGAACTATAACCACTGTGCAATAGGTTCTGAGCCCCATTTCATTTTTCTATTAAATTTGTAGCTTAAAAGGCATAAATTTTAAGTTTCAAAAAGACTCTATGAAGCTATAATTGAACAACTTTAAATTATTTTAATTTTGTTGTTTTCTCGCTGTCATCTGTTTCTTCTAGCAGTTTATTTATTTTTTTCCACTTCTTCAGTTTTGCTTAATTGACATTTCTCTGGTGGTTAGTTGTCCTCAGTATACAACTAAATTGTTGCTGACTTTCTTAGGCTTAGCCAAAGAGTTAGAGGTCACTCTGGGACCAGCATCAGATAGCCTGATTCCCTTCCCCTGCTTGCACAATGTTCCAGAGTAGAATAAAATAATGTCATCTAGTAACTTGTCTTTCTACTCACTAGGTGGAAGAGTTCCCAGCAAACAGAATCAGTTTACTGCAAACCTATGAATCCTGAGCCAGGAGAAAATGATTTAGAAGAGAAGAAACCAGCAAAAGCACTCTAGCAGCATATCAAAATGACAACACCACCACCATAGTTTGACATCCTTAATGGATCATGATAGATTGACAGCAATGGACCACAATCAGAGGAAATTTTTCAAAATGTCAGAAATTGATGGCAAATAAGATAATTGGAATTAAAGGGAAAATTAAAAACCAAGATGAAGTCAAAAAATATTTCAGATCATCATTGAAAACTTTGCTAAAGAGCTAGACAACATAAGAAAGGACATAATAGAACTTAAAGAAATGAGTCCATGAATTTAAGGAATTTCAAAAAACAAGAGAAAGTTCCAATAACAGCCTAAATCAACGCAAGAAAAAATCTAATAGCTTCCAGACAAGGTTCTTAAACTAACTCACTCAGTCAAAGAGATAGAAAAGAGAATAAAGGAGAATGAACAATTAGAGAAATACAGACTACATGAAGTGAAACAATATTTGAATTGTAAGTATCCTCAGAGAAGAAAGAGAAAAGTAAAAATAATAAAAAACAGAAAATATGAAGAAATTATTGAAGAAAACTTTCTTGGTTTAAATAGAGATTCAGCTATCTAAATACAAGATAGTCATCAAACACTAGGAATATCCATGGAAAATACTAAATGTCTAAGAAACACAGTCATCAAATTGGCCAAATTCAAAATGAAGGAGAAAATTCTATTACACAAGAAGCCAGAGAAAAACAACAACTAACCTACAAAGGAATGCTATCAGGCTAACAGCAGACTTCTCAGCAGAGACTTTATAAACCAGAAGGTATTTGGGTCCATATTTAATCTCCTTAAACAAAGAAACAGTCAGTAATATTGTACCCTAAAAAACTAGGTTTCACAAATGGTAAGGAAAGAAAGACTTTTCTAAAGAATTTGTCACTACAAATTCAGGATCTGTTCTATAGGACATACTTAGAACTACATTATACATGGAACAACACAGTAGGTACCCACTAGAGTGGAAAACAAACAAACAAGCAAAAATACCTAAAAGGTAATGCGTACAGCTCTTATTAAGCAATAGCACAAGATAGAAAACAAAAACAAGTTATCATCCAACATGATAAATAGAATAGTATCCCATATCCCAAATATCAATAATAATACTGAATATCAATGGCCATATGCTTCATTTAAAAGATTTATATTAGCTAAATAAATTTAAAAAACACACACAAAAATATATGGTGTGTCCCAGAAATACATCTAACTCACAAGGACTCACAAAAATTCAGTATTAAAGGGATACAAAAAATTCTTTCACATAAATGGAAATCAAAACTGAGAAGATGTAGAAATTCTCATATTAGATAAAATTGACTTTAAATCAACAATGATACAAAAGACAAAGATGGACATTATATAATGATAAAGAGATCAACTTAATAAGAAGGCATAATAACTCTAAATTTATATGGATTTAACGCAGGAGCTTCCAGATTAATAAATTAAATTCTATTAGATTTAAGCAAAAGTATAAAATATAGCATAATAAATGTTAGGGTCATCAACACCTCAGTGATAAGTTGGAAAAACCATCAAAGGAGAAAATAAACTAAAAAATGCATTTAAACAAGATTTTATTAAAAATGTAATTAACAGACATTTACAAAAGATTTTATCCCCAAATGACTGAATATACATTCTTCTCATCATGATGTAGCACATTCTCCAAAACTAATTACATCTTAGGCCAATAAACATGTGTCAGAAAATTCAAAATGTCAAAATCATACCATACATCTTCTTTGTCCACAGTGGAATAAAAGTGGAAACCAATCGAGGAGAAACATTAAAATCAACATAAAGTCTTGAAAATTAAATAATTTGATGCTGAACAAAGCTTTGTCAATGATGAAATTAAGATGGAAATCAAAAGATTCCTTGAAATAAATGACATAAAGTGACATAAACTATCATAATTTAAGGGATAAATAGAAAACAGTTCTAAGAGGAAAATTCATAGCATAAAATACCTACATTAAAAAGACAGAAACACCACAAGTGAATAACCTAATGACATATCTGAAGGTTCTAGAAAAGAGCAAACTAAACGTAAAGCCAGCAGAAGAAAATAAATAACAAAGCTCAGAGCAGAATTATGTGAAATGGAAACAAATAAAACAAGAAAAATGATCAGCAAAAACCAAAACAAAGCTATTTGAAAAGATGAACAAAACCCATACACCTTTCACTAGATTAACTAGAAAGAGAGGATAAAGGACTTCAATTAAGCTTAATGTTTTTTTTTTCTTTTTTTTTTTTTTTATTGTTGGGGATTCATTGAGGGTACAAGAAACCATGTTACACTGGTTGCATTTGTTGGGAAAAGTCCCTCTTACAATCGTGTTTTGCCCCCAAAAGGTGGGGCACACACCAAGACCCCAAGACCCCACCCCCCTCACTCCCTGCCTCTCTCTGCTCTTCCTTTCCCCACCCCTCCCTCATTCTTCCTCTCTCTGCTCTCCCCTTCCTTCACCCCCACTGTGTCAATAATTGTCATTAATTGTCCTCATATCAAACTTGAGTACATAGGATTCATGCTTCTCCATTCTTGAGATGCTTTACTAAGAATAATGTGTTCCACTTCCATCCAGGTTA
>CAUYON010011817.1:0-13014 GCA_963573935.1 Arctocebus calabarensis | reverse complement strand
GACAGAGTCTCACTTTATCACCCTCAGTAGAGTGCTGTGGCATCACAGCTCACAGCAACCTCCAACTCCTGGGCTTAGGCGATTCTCTTGCCTCAGCCTCCCGAGTAGCTGGGACTACAGGCGCCCACCACAATGCCCAGCTATTTTTTTGTTGCAGTTTGGCTGAGGCCAGATTTGAACCCACCACCCTATGTAGGGCCGGTGCCCTACCCACTGAGCAACAGGTGCTGTCCAAGGGTGTTTAACTTTTGAAGTAGTCCCATTTGTGTATTTTTACTTTTGTTCCTTGAGAGACTATGTTTGAGAAAGTAGAGAACATTTCAAAATGCCACCAGTTAGGCTAAGCTGAATGGTGACAAGAGGTCTCCTCACTGATTTGACCACGTGGTATGTTGGAGCCTCTCTCCCATTGAGTGCGTTGAGAAATGGTTCAGTGTTCTCAAACTGGATTTCACAGACACCTGGTAAATTCAGCTCCCTATTCCCTCAGCTCAAGCACACACTGTATTTTCATGGTTGGTTCAGGTCAGGAAAAGTTCATCAGAATTTTTTTTCTTTTTGAGACAGAGGTCTCATTATGTTGTCCTCAGTAGAGTGCTGTGGCGTCACAGCTCACAGCAACCTCCAACTATTGGGCTTAAGTAATTCTCTTGCTTCAGCCTCCTGAGTAGCTGGGACTACAGGTGCCTGCCACAATGCCTGGCTATTCTTTTGTTGTGGTTGTCATTGTTGTTTAGCTGGCCGGGGCTGGGTTCGAACCCATCAGCCTCAGTGTATGTGGCCGGCACTCTACCCACTGAGCTACGGGCGCTGCCACAGGTCAGGAAAAGTTATACCACCAAATTTGATCCGGAAACAAAATAACAAAACTACATGCTCTCGACCATCCTTTTGTGATCCCCGGGTTCAATTTAATAGTCACAGTAGTTTTAACATGAGTTAAATTCTAACACTGGGAAAGAAAACAAGATCAACCATCACTCACATGAAATCAAAGCAGCAGAGATGATGAAGGTCATGATCTTTAAACTGAGTAGTATCTCTCCATCATGCTCCATAACCATGCCAGAGGATCCATTTGGAAGTTGCCCAGAGGAAAAATGCCATAAAGCCAGAAATTGTAATTCAAAAGATCTAAATGAAAAGACTCAAGTGTCATTTTGGCAAGTGGCTTACAAACGGCTGTGTGCTCCACTCAGCCTGAAGCCTCAGTTTGACGCTAAGGTGTCTGGCTTCCCCTCCACAACACTGCTTGTACATGGACGGCAGCTGGCCCCTCTGGACTGGGTTTGGAAGGCTGCTGGCTGATGTGTTCATTCTCCTCTTCTCTGGGTAACAGCAACGATGAGCTGCCACTGATCACGCCCTACACACCACTTAGATTTCCAACAGTTGCCCGTGACATCTCACTCCACACGAGGCCTCTGAATTATATGTTGTCACGTAAAAGCCTGTGAACTTGGCAGGGCTGCCTCAGCTCCTGACTCCCATATTTGACGAATAAGGCCAATGCCTGTGTGCGTTTCATCACTGCTCGAGCTGCCTGGGAGTGTGCATGGTCAGCAGGCGACTTTCACGACAAGGGACGTACAGACAAAATCAATGATGAGAGTGCTGCGATTGACGGTCCCGTAGTCTCAACTGCTCTTTCTGGCTGGATTCTACGTAACTAAAAAAAAGAAAATAGCAATTAGATAAAATTGTTTCCATATCATTTCTTTCTGTTTTTTTTTGGTAGAGACAGAGTCTCACTTTATCGCCCTCAGTAGAGCGCTGTGGTGTCACAGCTCACAGCAACCTCCAACTCCTGGGCTTAGGCGATTCTCTTGCCTCAGCCTCCCGAGGAGCTGGGACCACAGGCGCCTGCCACAACGCCCAGCTATTTTTTTTTTTTCTGTTTTGCACTTCGACCGAGGCTGGGTTTGAACCCACCACCTTCAGCATATGGGGCCAGCGCCCTGCTCGATGAGCCACAGGCACGGCCCTATATTATTTATTTCTAATTTCCCACCTGTTACTATTTTCTTCATAGTTTTCCCTTAAATTATTAAGAACCCTTAAACAAAAGGACAATTGTCCCAATGTTTGAGGGAATAAGACTATAACATTTCTATAGCAGGGTGTTTGCCTGTTGCTTGTTTAGAAACCTTCCTTCTTCTTTGGGGAATTGTTTGGGAACTACCCAAATTATCCTGTTCTTCTGGTCCCAGTTAGACTGTCCGACCAGGGAGGGGAAATAGGGTCAGGTACAGGTTAATCTTATGGTGATGGTTAAAAAGGGTTGCCCTTCCGGTGATTACAAAACATGTCACTAGAAAAACATGTATACCTTCTGTATACCTCCAGAGTTAACAACAACAACAAAACCACTAAAACATCTTTGGCCAGCGTGGATATTCCAACATTTAGTGGTGAATCAGGAAGAGAACTTAGCTGCACACTTTTATAAGAAAATGGCTACTGAAGTAAGAACACGGCAATATTCTGCTACAGCAGCACAGGCACTGAGGATGCCCTAGCCTGACTTTAGACTATCACACAGGGATGCAGAAGTGCATCAGAAGCCACCTCTCGCCAGAAAGTCCCCGGCTGGGCAGTGTTTACCCACTTAGAAAAACAAGCAAACAAAAAACTCTGCAAAGCGTGTTTTCCCTTGAGAACCCAGACAGAAGCAGTAAATATTTAAGAAACAACTATTTATTGATTAGAGGAGATAGTCAGTTATGATCTAGACTCTAGGAATTAACACCAGACACCTTCTGTGCATCTCATGGTGCCCGTGGGCATGTTGACCACTCCTGCCAGAATGAGGGAAGGGCTACTGGACAGAGGAATGCTACAAGTTCACCGGTCTTTTGTGAAATTCTGCTGCATGGGCCTCAACTTCCATACACATTAATGTTTCACCACTGAAGTATGGTCTGTGCTATTTGGAAACAGGATTGTCTCCAGAGACTAAGTTCCCTCTTTCAACTAATCGTCCTTACAAAAGCCAAAAACGTTACACTAGCCAAACGCAGAAGCCACGAAGCCTGAATGACAGTGTGGTCATCTAGAAGGTAAGGCATTTGATTTTTTAAAGCGACTAAATTTAATCTGCCAGCAACCAGGATTCAATCAGAGACTGCCTTGTGGCTGATATTCCTGCTCTGGATAGCACAACATCTCCTATTTCCTCTGAAAATGTCCACCCTACATCTCACACCAGTGGGTCTATTTCATGCCGAGAGGAGATTTGAAAAGTGAGGTCATTTAAGAATTTTAGTGTACAGCTCAATCCTGTCTAAATTTAGTAGTGTACCAGGGCTCCTCCGTGCCGCTCAGAATCTGTGATGGGCTTCTCTCCATGGGCAATTCCATAAAAACAGCTCTTTGGCTGACACAAAATAAATTTACCAGAAACAATATTTTATAGCAAACCAGGAGAGGCAATGCAGGGGCCTTTTGCAAAGCTGCACAGCTGGCGAGGATGTGGGTCTGACACTGCAGTTACAAGCTCTAGAAATGTTCCTCGTTCTAACTCATTCATTTTGGGCCCATCACTTTCAACCTCTTTAAATTTTTAGGCATCACTTTAGCTCCCTTAATGGAACTGTCATGCCTGGATTTTTCGAGTACTTATTTGAGGTTATTTATATTGGCAGTCTGCCTCTGCTTCTCTAAGTTGTGATTTCTGCCAACTGGGCCATTGCTACTTATTCTATTTTGTCACCTTGTCATTTCTTTGTTTGTCGTAAATTTCCATCTTTCAAGATGTAAGGGGAAGGTCGTCGTCACGGTGCACTGGGATTTGGTGAACAAGTTTGAGTTCCTCTCAGCCCCGCCTTGTATGAGTTTTGTAGACTTCAGTGACATCCCCTGTGAGCTTTGGTCTTTGCATATAGAATCATCCTCCTCCCTTAAGGCTGTGTGAATACACCAGCAGCCCTGGCCGTTTGATCATCTGTCCTCCTTCTCGGGACCTTCTTCTGCTCAGTTATGACCCTACTGAAACTCAGAGATGTAAGCATTGTGCAATGTTCTTTTTTTTTTTTCTTTTGAGACAGAGTCTCACTATAATGCCCTAGGTAGAGTACTATGGAGCCACAGCTCACAGTAACCTCAAACTCTTGGGCTTCAGTGAGTCTCTTGCCTCAGCCTCCCGGTTAGCTGGGACTACAGGTGCCCACCGTGACACCCGGCTATTTGTTATTTTTGTTATTGTCATTGTTATTTAGCAGGCCCAGGCTGGGTTTGAACCACCAGCCCTGTGGTGGTTCCGTAACAGGTGCATGTGGCTGATACCGTAACCACTGAGCTATGGGCGCCGAGCCAGTGAAATATTCTTATTTCAGTTTTACAAATACATACGCACTTGTAATATATTAATTTCCCATAACTTTGCAGAGAGTTTCTCAGACCATTTAATGCTTTAACAGCATTTAACTAAGTTTCAAAATGGGTAAGTGTTTAAAAGATGGTCGAGTGTCCCCTTAAACCGAAATGTCCTAATATGAATTGACTAGGCCATCTGCAGATTACAGACCCAGGGAACCCAGGAGCAGGGCTCAGCCCAAGTCTGAAGTGTCACAACCCGGGGAGCCACGGGTGTCATTCTCAGTCTGAGGCTGAAGTCCTGAAAACCATGAGGACAGTGGGGGCCAGGGCTGCTAGTGCAAGTCCTGGACTCCAAATGCTGGAGAACATGGAGTGCTGATGTCCAAAGCAGGAGAAGGTTGCCAAGCTCCAGAGGGGAGAGAGAGAGAGAGAGAGAGCACACAACTGGCCTTTCCTCTGTCTTTCTCTTGCCTCTGGTCCCAGGGCCAACTGGATGGTGCCAGGGCCAGTCCGCACTGAGTCTCCTTAGTCAGTGTACCGGGTCAAATGCCAATCTCTCCTCAATCCACAATGAGTCTCCTTACTTGGTTTACTGGGTCAAAGGCCAATCTCTCCTGCCCGTCCACAATGGGTTTCCTTACTGTTTACTGAGTCAAATGCCAATCTCTCCTGCCAGTCCACAATGAGTCTCCTTACTCGGTTTACTGGGTCAAATGCCAATCTCTCCCAGGCACACCTATCGACACACCCTGAATTATGCTGTTCACCAGCTATGTGGGCAGCTGCTAATCCAATCAAGTTGACACCTAAGATTAAGTATCACAAACTCCTTAGCTAATTAAGCTATTCTAGCAGAGTTGACAATGACTCCCACCCACAGCCAAAGGAGAAGCAGATTAAACATGTCATGCATCTGTATTTAGAGTCAAGATGAAATACACGGATGGTGCCTGTGGCTCAGTGGGCGCCTGCCTCCATATACTGAGGGTGGCAGGGGCTGGGTTCTAACCCCGTCCCGTCCAAAAACTGCAACAACAACAACAACACTCTATATCTCCTATCACATCTAGGAGCATAGTGATGGTGGAATTCAGCTCTTCTAATTTAAAGACCAAGTTCAAAGATCTTGATAGAAAATTATCAATTGCACTCGTAAAGAATCCACCCCTAAAGATACTTTGTCACATATCTGATAAACTCTAGGCCACTCGCCTTTAACAACAGTATAGTCACAGTGCTAGGAAGCTTTTTCAGAGACAAGAATGATTTTTTAAAAGTACGTGGCTCAACGAGCTAAGGCGCCAGCCACGTATACCTGAGCTGGCAGGTTCAAATCCAGCCCGGCCCGCCAAACAACAATGATGGCTGCAACCAAAAAATGGCCGGGTGTTGTGGAGGGCACCTGTAGTCCCAGCTACTTGGGAGGCAGAGGCAGGAGACTTGCTTGAGCCCAGGAATTGGAAGTTGCTGTGAGCTGTGAAGCCATGGCACTCTATCCAGGGTGACAACTTGAGGCTCTGTCTCAAAAAAAAAGTACTGATGGGTTTTCTGGGGGATGCAATGGCACTTAATTTCTCCAACATGCAAAGACATTTTTCACTGTTTGCAATTACTGGGGCACTTTTCATGCCAGGCCAGTCAAGGAAGAAAATGCAATTTCTGAGGAGCCTCTTAGGTACTAATATGCATTTGAGAGACCACATTGAAAGGGTTTGGTATTGGCTTCATAACTGAGGGACACACCAGTACAGTGAGCAGAATATCAGGAAAAATATCCTAGATAGATGTGGAAATGTATGCCAATGTTATATTTCAGAAACATGGATAATTAGAGAAACAGGTGTTGGGGCAACTAACTACCCCTTAAGAAAAATAGCACAGTTGAAGTTCCTTCCTTACAACTTCCACCAAAATAAATAAATAAATTATATGTAATTTAAACATCTATTTTCACAAATCAAAATATGACAAATTAATTGATTTTTTTTGGTGTGTGGTTTGGGAAAGGCCTTTTAACCAGTATGTTAAGCCCAGAAGTTAAAAAAAAATGTATTGTAAATTGGTGTCTTGCACCTCATGAAGTCTCTTCCTCTTTCTCTCTCTCTCTTTCTCTCTCTCTCTCTCACACACACACACATTCTAATCCATAAGCAATCCAGAAAGAAAATGAAAATTTGGAGGAAAAGAAAAGTAGTGAACAATATGTGTAGTTAAGATGTTTTTCTTTCTAGATTAAGGTTTCTTACAAATGAAAAAAAGAAAAAGATTGCAGCTCAAGGCAAATATGGAGAAGGACAGGAACAGAGAGTTTAAAGAAAAGAAATGCCCAATGACAAAGATGCTTAGCTTGGCCTAACTCATCAGGCTTGCCAACTTCCTCCTAGGCCCAGGTATGCATTTCTCTGTAAAACCCAGCTCCAGCAAAGAACCCTGCTAAGCCAGTGTGGCAAGAATCCCTATCCTCCGTACCCTCCGCTTTGCCCAGGGGACTTCTCCTCACCCTGGCCTGACTCCAACAAGAATCCTGTTAGGTTGATTCAGCCAGCATCCCCCTGGCACAGGATGTGTGCCCTTGGTCACTTTCCATCCACTGCCCCCCATTGCTCCCCGGCTATAATCCCCATCTGCCCAGCTGGGTTTGGACTGGAGCCCAGATTCTGCCACGTGCAAGGCCCTGTTGCTGGGGTCCCTACACCTAACTCAGGGGTCCTGGTTCGAGTGTTCCTACCATGCTCTAACAAGGCATCCTGAAGAACTTTTGCTTTAACACAGATCTACATGGACAATACACAGTTGTACACAAGACTGGAGAAATTTTTTAAAAAAATTGATCAATATGCTTTTTACCCTATTAGATGAGCAGGGATTTGAAGTTAGAAAATGCTCAGTATTGATGAAAATGGCAGGTGAAGATGAGGCTGGGCCAGCACATTCTTATCGAGTGAGCACTGCCTGGAAACCATCCTTTCAGGCTCAGTAGTGACTTAGCCAAAAACAGACCTAGGCAGCGACCCTGTGAGCCACTAAACATCGAAATAGGAGTATCTGCTTTTGTTCCCCTCCAACAAAATCCTTTCTGGTACAACGCAAAGCATGCTTACACGATCTTTATTAACACGGAGTAACTGAAACTGTGATTTCTTCTTCAGGTCGTTAAAAATAATAACTGCCAGCAAGGTGTTAAAATTAGTACAAGACACAACAGCTGTTCTATTCATTTTGCAAATTATTTTCATATATGGCTCACCAAGTGCCACCGTACCTCAGTAAACAAAATCCTGCAGAATGGTGAGTGCGGAAGCTGAGTGACAGATGGCGGTGACTCATTCCTTGATGCATTTCCTAATGGAAGTTTAACACACAGAACACTACTAATAACGCTGTTAATATACTGCCTTTTCCCTACGAGCTTCAAACTCTTGACAAACATTACATAATTAATGCTTAAACATTATACAAACATCTGAAGGAAGTGGGGAAAGAAAAAAGAGTAGCAGCGTCATTCTGTGGCTGCAAAAAATGCACGCACCTGTTTGCATGGCAATCAACTTCCAGCACAAAGAGACGTTTAACTGGGGAGGAAGGATGTCTAATTCTTCCTGGACGTTCAGACTTCATGCGAGGAAGGAGGGGGAGCAGGAGGAGGAAGAAGAGGATGGAGGAGGGGGAGAGAAGTCAGAGGAAAAGGAGACAAAAGGAAAGACATTCTAGTTTCCTCCCGGAAGCACCCTCCACACTAATTGGCTTGCGAATGTAGGGAGTCATATTGTTAGTTGCAGCGAAAGCATCGCCTACTCATGTGTGACATGGACCCCATTCCCTCCCTGGCCAAGGCAGGGCAGACCCAGGATCAAGTAGAATCGAAAAAAACATGGGTGGAGTTAATGAATGGAGCACCTCCGGGCAGCTTTATTTGCAGACCCTTCTGTTGGAAGCACAGCCAATCCACTTCATTCAGCGATCAGGCCCAGGAAACTGAGCCTCAAAACCAAAACATCCATAGCTGAGCAGGTGCTAAGCGAGAATTCCTCAAGAGAAATTAATGATGCTTTGGCAGCCCAGGGTAGCTCAGGGATGAAGCGCCTGGTGAGGCTCCACCCTCATCCCAGCAACTTTTTAATAAACTTGCTCATTTCATCTGGACAGGTGGGTTTAAGTGGCTACATGATCCAGTGTATCATTTTGTGATAAATATATCAATGGACTATGTTAAACAGGATGGAAATGTCTGCTCTCAAAGTACAGTGGGGATCTCCCCCGTGTGATACTGTCACTCACTACTTCAGGAGCCCCATTAATTTTGCACAAATTAGTCTTTTCCTTAAAGAAAAGTGGAACTAATGCTCCTGGGTGATGATTTGGGAGTCTGTTTGTAGGATTTGGGGAAATCCTATCAAATGATACTTAGAAAATGTATGGTCCAAATCATTAATGATTTAGTGAAACTTGTAAGGCTATTTTTTTTTTTTTTTATGTAGAGACAGAGTCTCACTTTATTGCCCTCGGTAGTGTGCCGTGGCATCACACAGCTCACAGCAACCTCCAACTCCTGGGCTTAGGCAATTCTCCTGCCTCAGCCTCCCGAGTAACTGGGACTACAGACGCCCGCCGCAACGCCGGGCTATTTTTCTGTTTTGCACTTTGGCTGAGGCCGGGTTTTAATCTGTCACCTTCGGTATAGGGGGCCAGTGCCCTACTTGATGAGCCACAGGTACCACCTAGCTTTTTTTTTTTTTAAGCAACACAAGAAGTTCTTTGTAGCCTCAGTACAAACAGGTTTTCTCACCATAAACGCTCTTGACACTGGGGGCTGGATTATTTCTCTGTCATGGGGAGACTGTTTTGTGCATTGTAGGATGTTTGCAAGAGTCCTTGGCCCTAGCCCCGTGCTAATCCATAGCCCCTTCCTCCCCTGGTTGTGAAAACAGAAAGTCTCCATGCATTCTGACTGTGCCCCACAAAGGGTGTGTGTGCACCCAAGTACCCCACTTGAGAATGACTGACACAAATAGCAAAATGAGTGTGATTCTTTCAATGGAAATATCTGCTGCACCCCTAGACAGTGATGTCTTTGAAATTAAAAACCGTCGCATGGAAAAGGGAACACTTTTACACTGCTGGTGGGGATGGAAACTGATATGTCCCTTTTGGAAAGACATTTGGAGAATACTCAGGGATCTAAAATAGACCTGCCATTTGATCCTATAATTCCTTTACTTGATATATATCGAGAAGATAAAAAATCGCATTACAACAAAGATATCTGTACCAGAATGTTTATTGCAGCCCAATTCATAATTGCTAAGTCATGGAAGAAGCCCAAGTGCCTATCGACCCATGAATGGATTAATAAATTGTGGTACATATATACCATGGAATATTATGCAGCCTTGAAGAAAGATGGAGACTTTACCTCTTTCGTGTTTGCATGGATGGAGCTGGAACATATTCTTCTTAGGAAAGTATCTGAAGAACGGAAGAAAAAGTACCCAGTGTACTCAGCCCTAGTATGAAGCAAACTTATAGCGTTCGTGCAAAGGCTACAACCCAATTATAGCACAAGAAGTCAGGGAAAGGGGCAAAGGAGGGAAGGGGAGGGGGAGGGTGGATGGAGAGAGGGTAAAGGGTGGGATCCCACTTATGGTGCATCTTAGAAAGATCAGGCGAAACTTACTAAATGCAGAACACAAATGTTTTCACATAATAAACAAGAAAATCCCCCCTCCAAAAAAAAGTCTCATGGGTGTCACTTCTACATGTGGTCCCATTCTCATTGTCACAAGAAACATTCCAGTGTTTTGAAAATGCTTTGACAAAACTCCATTCGCTGCCGGCCTTCTTCCTTCAGGTCCCGATTTCTTGGCCTTCTTTTTACTTTCTAGTAAGACCAGAATGCTTCTGATCCTCCCAGTTCATTCTACGTGCCCATGAGCAACAAAAAATGCTATTTTTAGAAAAAGACTTTAGTGGAAATTTGGGGAAAAATACTATAACTGAAGTGTGTTTGACACCAATTCTTTGGTGTGATAAAAAAGAACTTTGGAAGGTGTATTTCATTTGCATTGCAGTTCTTCAAGGGTTTTGCTTTGGCTTTAGTTAAAATCTAATTAGGGCCCAAGCAGTGAGGGCAGTGCAAACACATTTGTTTAACTTTGTGCCGCGGCTGAGTGCTCCATGGTTTTATGAGGGATAATGAAAGTCCCTGCAAAGTGGCCATGTGCAAAGTGGCTGGGGACGTGTCGCTCCTCTTATACACCAAGATGTGGGGGCTCAGTGACCTGTTTGGGAGAGAATGCAGAGACAGCAGGAACCCCACTCTTTGGTATTCGCCTGGAGCGATTGCTGTGGAGTTCAGAGGCCATTCAGCCCTCTAATCGGGAAGCCTCGCAAAGGACCCGCAGTCTCCTGGGGCTGGGAGACGATGACCAGGAAAGGGGCATAGGGAAGAGGACTAATCCTCCCTCAAGAGGCCATCCTTACTGTTCCAGGGGCAAGGCCCCTTTCTCTTGTTTGTCTGTTTTTAGTAGCTTTATTGCAGTGCAATTTAGAGCTCACATGATTAATGGTTTTTAATCATTTACGTAGTTGTATCACCATTGCCACAATGGAGTTGGAAAGCCTTTCTCACACACACACACACACACACACACACACACACACACACTCGGCTTGTGCTGATGAGTGAGCAATCCATTCTCCCATCTCCTGCCCTCGTCAGCCATTAATCTTCATTCTGTGGCTAGAGATTTGCCCATTTTGGACTTTCAGTGAGAACAGAATCATTTTTGTCATTTTGGTGGGGCGGGGGGGGAGCTGGCTTTGTTCACTGAGTGTCATGCTTTTGAGGTTAATCGCATCGTCACAGGATGTATCAGCCCTTCTGTGTTTTGTTCTTCCTTAATGTCTTGTAGATATGGGGCTAGTTACTCGAAGACTTTAGATTTCACATCTGTATAGAGGAGATGTTATTAGGGGTAATCTCTGGTTGTTCAGATGTCGGTGAAAGGATACAAACTTTGAGGAATACACTCAGGAGATCTATTTGGCAGCACGGTAAGCATAGTTAAAAACAATGTGTTGTTTACTTGAAAACTGCTGAGAGAGGGCGGCACCTGTGGCTCACCGAGTAGGGCGCCGGCCCCATATACCCAAGGTGACAGGTTCAAATCTGGCTGCAGTCAAACTGCGAAACAGAAAAATAGCCGGGCAATGTGGTGGGTGCCTATAGTACCAGCTACTCAGGAGGCTGAGGCATAATAATTGCCTAAGCCCAGGAGTTGGAGGTTGCTGTGAGCTGTGATGCCATAGCCCTCTACAGAGGGTGATAAAGTGAGACTCTGTCTCTACAAAAAAAAAAAAAGAAAGAAAGAAAGAAAGAAAATTGCTGAGAGAGTAGATTTTAAGTTTTCACACCACGAAACAAATGCTATGTGGTAATTAGCTTGACTTAGCTATTCCTCAGTGCACACACACCAGCACTTCCTGTTCTATACCATAAACATACATAATAAGTATTTGTTGATTTAAAACAAATTTTCAATTAAGAAATAAATTTTAAACGCTCACAGAAAGTCATAGTACAGCCTCCAGCGGAGGTAGAGCTTGCTACAAATTAGGTTTGTTGTCATGATCATCGTTATAATTAATTAGCCTTTTAAACAGTCTTTGCCACGAGAGAGCTTAACCATTTAGCAGAGTGAGTAAGGGGCCTTCTCTGGATAGTCACTGTTGCAGAAGCTCCTGGGAAATGCGTCGGGCAATTTTTATAAAATTTGCTTTCTTCGCCATTGGGACCTACATTTAGCTCCTACCACTAGGAAGTGTCCAGTAGCAGCTAGATGAATACACAGGAAAAAAAAATAACCAATGAACAAACAGGATAAAAATGACAGATGGAAAGAGTCCAGGGCGGGCCCTTTCTGGGGAGTTCTCCGCACCTGGCCAGAGCCCACTGCGTGCACATCTGTACCTTGGCGAGGACACATGTCCTGCTCCAAGTGTGTGGGGCAGTGTGGGAGACAGCCAGAGAACCGAGTGGCACTAACACTTCTTTTTAACACAATTGGAGAAGCCCCTTCCAACAGCGAAGCCCAGCACTTGGGAATCTAACACACCTCTTCAGAGGCTCCCACCCTCACTCTTGGAATCACAAGTCTCAACACAGGCATGTCACACAGGAGAATGACAGGGGCTGTCTGAGAGGACTGAGTCCTCCACAGCAGAGGGTAATGAAAGCCTCTCCAGACAATGACAGTCCTGCAATGTCTGCACAGCAATCACGGAGGGAAACAATCACACAAAGATCCCGCTTTTCACACAAGACATGAGGGGAGGAAAATCATTTTCAAAATAAACATTCTTGCAATAACTCTGTGTTGTTTCCATAAAGGTGTCCGTGATTTGGCGGCCCCTTGGGTGTGGGTTTGGTTGTGCCGACTTATGATATATGATTGCTGGAGGGTGTTGTTCCAGAAAGCCATCAAAATATAATTACATGGTTGGCAGAAGGGACGTCTCATTGCCAGCTTTGTTTATTTTTTTAATAAAAAAGAAAACTCCCTTTGTACTCTTGCTTGGGGTTACGATGACTGTAAACCATGAGAGAGAATTCACACACTTGGAAAATTACCTTCTGGGGTTTCCTTGGAAAGGGAGGTGGGTTTTGCTCTAGAAAAAGCACACACACACACACACACA
>CAUYON010011816.1:0-33403 GCA_963573935.1 Arctocebus calabarensis | reverse complement strand
GAGAACCCCAAAGACTCAAACACAAGACTCCTGGAAGTCATCAGAAATACAGTAATGTCTCAGGATATAAAATCAATGTCCACAAGTCAGTAGCCTTTGTATAAGGCAATAACACAGTCAAGATGAGAGGCTCATTAAGGACACAAGTCCCTTCAGCATAGCTTCAAAGAAAATGAAATACCTGGGATATACCTAACAAAGGAAGTGAAGGTCCTCTATAAAGAAAATTATGAGGGCGGTGCCTGTGGCTCAAAGGGGTAGGGCGCCGGTCCCATATGCCGGAGGTGGCGGGTTCAAACCTAGCCCTGACCAAAAAATGCAAAAAAGAAAAGAAAAAAAGAAAATTATAAAATTCTAAGAAAGGAAACAACAGAGGATATTAACAAATGGAAGAACATACCATGCTCATGGCTGGGAAGAATCAACATCGTTAAAATGTCTGTAATTCCCAAAGCAATCTACCTATTTAATGCCATCCCTATTAAGATACCAACATCATACTTTCAAGATTTGGAAAAAATTATTCTGCATTTTATATGGAACCAGAAAAAAAACCCGTATAGCTAAGGCAGTCCTTGGTAATAAAAACAAGATGTGGGCATCACCATACCAGATTTTAGGCCGTACTACAAAGCCACAGTGGGCAAGACAGCATGGTATTGGCACAAAAATAGAGACATACACATTTGGAATAGAATAGAAAACCAGGAAATGAAACTAATATCTAACAACCACCTAATCTTTGATAAACCAATCAAGAACATACCTGGCGGGAAATAGTCCCTATTCAATAAATGGTGTTGGGAGAACTGGATATCCACATGTAAAGACTGAAACTGGACCCTCATCTCTCTCCACTCACAAAAATTGATTCAAGATGGATAAAGGACTTAAATTTAAGGCATGACACAATAACAATCCTGAAAGAAAGCATAAGGAAAACACTAGAAGATATCAGCCTGGGGAAAGACTTCATGAAGAAGACTGCCATGGCAATTGCAACAACAACAAAAATAAACAAATGGGACTTAGTTAAACTCAAAAGCTTCTGTACAGCTAAGGAGACCACAACAAAAGCAAATAAACAACCTACACAGTGGGAAAGGATATTAGCATATTTTGAATCAGACAGAAGCTTGATAACTAGGATCTATAGAGAACTCAATTCCCATGAAAAAAGCTAACAATCCCATTTATAAATGGGCAAGAGACATGAATAGAACCTTCTTTAAAGAAGACAGACGAATGGCTAACAAACATATGAAAAAACGCTCATCATCTCTATTAGACAAATGCAAATCAAAACCACCCTGAGATACCATCTAACTCCAGTGAGAATGGCCCACATCACAAAATCTCAAAACTGCAGATGCTGGTGTGGATGTGGAGAGAAGGGAACACTTTTACACTGCTGGTGGGACTGCAAACTGATAAAACCTTTTTGGAAGGAAGTATGGAGAACTCTCAAAGAACTCAAGCTAGACCTCCCATTTGATCTGCAATCCCATTACTGGGCATCTACCCAGAAGGAAAAAAAATCCTTTTATCATAAGGATACTTGCACTAGACTGTTTATTGCAGCTCATTTAGGCTGGAAACAGCCTAAATGCCCACCAACCCAAGAATGGATTAACAAGCTGTGGTATATGTACACTATGGGATACTATTTAGCCATTAAAAAAATGGAGATTTTACAGCCTTTGTATTAACCTGGATGGAAGTGGAACACATTATTCTTAGTAAAGCATCACAGGAATGGAGAAGCATGAATCCCATGTACTCAATTTTGATATGAGCACAATTAATGACACGGTGGGGGTGGGGAAGGGGAGAGTAGATAGAGAAAGAATGAGGGAGGGGTGGGGAAAGGAAGAGCAGAGAGGGAAGGAGTGAGGGTTGGGGTCTTGGTGTGTGCCACACCTTTGGGGGGCAATACATGATTGTAAGAGGGACTTTACCTAACAAATGTAATCAATGTAACCTGGTTTCTTGTACCCTCAATGAATCCCCAATAATTTAAAAAAAAAAAAAGGAAAGAAATATTATCAATGAAATGTTTTAGAAACCCAGTGAGCAATTTAAATTCATATTTACCCTATATATAAAGCATAGTTTAAGTTTCATTGTTTTAAACTTTTCATTATACTGTGTTTTCTTAACTCACAAATTAAAAGATCAAATTAATGATTTTTAAGTGATATATTGACAAAAGGCACACACCAGAAACAACATGTTAAAGGCATATAATATTAAAAATTATTTAACAAAAGATGGCAGATGTTAAGAACCAGGGAGAAAAGCATGACAAAAATTTGGAGTTTATAATTCATTTATCTGGAAACTATCTCCCAAATAATTCTTTTACAAACACATTTTTCAATAATAGTGAAAAATTCTTCTACTTTACTAATTTGCTTCTTTTTTCTATTACCAACTTTGGGTTCCTCTTTTTATTACCTGAAATATCAGTGACAAGAAAATCTGAACTTTGCACAGCTTCTAAAATGTGAGTTAACAGCACACTTCCCAGATAGGGCCTCCGGCTGGCTGGGGCAAGAGAGAGAGACTGTCTCAGAAAAAAACTTGGGTCTCCACAAGGCTTTCTGGGATTGTATTTTTGGTTCTATACTTACCATCAGAGTATTTTTCTAAACTTCTGATTCTTTTCTGCCATTTCATTTGTGTGACAGGACCTGGTAATTTTTTTTTATTATTAAATCATAGCTGCGTACATTAGTGCAATTGTGGGGTACAATGTGCTGTTTTATATACAATTTGAAATATTTTCATTAAACTGGTTAACAAAGACTTCACTGCATTTTCTTAGATATTGTGTTAAAACTTTATATTCTACACTTAGTAAATTTAACATGTCCCCTTGTAAAATGCACCATAGGTGTGGTTCCACCAATTACCTAAGCAGTTTCATGGTGGCAGCTTCAGCGTCGTTTCTGCTCCACATCAGGCCTTCTCTGCACAGGGCCTGCTGTCTCCGGGCCGGACACGACTGTCCACAGGAGCCTTGGTGTTTTTGTAATATTCTCCCTTGGCAGTCCTCACCTGCTTAGGGCCAGCAAGTCTGTCCTGCGCACACTTGCAGGCTGTAGCTCCAGTGGTGGTTTGCCATCTGAGCTCTGCCCATGTAATTCTGTCTATATCATTCTCTCATGCTGCTTCAGTGTCCCTGGGCCTGGTAGGTGCCCCTGGGGGCAGGAGGTGTGGTCAGGGCTATCAGTCTGGTCCTTCCTGACCACTGGGCTCCGATGGGGTCCCCTCAATCAAACTGGTTAACATAGCCTTCACTGCATTTTCCCAAAGACCACGTGCCACTGGGGGAGGCCAGGCCACCTCCCGATGGTACTGACCCAGTCCACAGGCCCACCAGGCAGAGCAGGAGCTGTTAGCACCCGGGACAGGCACTCCAGCCACTTCCCTGCTCAGCTGCCTTTCCTAAAGCAGGGGTTTCTCTGTAGTTTATCTCCCATGGCTGTGTCTGTGCCCTTGGGCAGTTCTGTATGGCAGGGGGCAAAGGTCAGAGTCACCCCAGGCCCTGATATTCTCAGCCTGTCCCTCCAACCTCCCCTAACTGTAATGCTGTTACTTCCCTGGCATTTAGTTGTATTTATACTGAAGAATCAGAGAAAAGTGAGGCTATGCAATCTGCAACCTTCAGGAATCGCACAAACCAGTGTTTCTTAAAAAAAAAAAATCATGTTTGAAATGATTGAAAATATAATATATTTATAGTTAAGTGGATGTAAGCGGTAAAAGAAATGAACAAATGTTTTTACAATAAAGCCAACTGCAAATATTCTTTAAGATTCTATCCTATCCCTTAGGGAATTGTGAAAGTAATAAAATTCCACAGTTTCTAGATTTGTCCTCTTTGGGCCCCAATCCTCTGAGAAAGCACATTAAACTCAGGAATGCCAAGGACAAAGTTAACCATGTTTTCAAGTAACGATGCCATTAAAGATAATTTTACATAGGAAAGGAAAATCATGAGGGAGATTTTCCTAACCATGAGTATCCCTCCCTAAAGGACCCCGCATCTGTGCTGCTGACACAGCAAGGGCCACCAGGGAGTGGGGACTTGGAGGCAAAGCCCTCCACCCACTCTCCTCCAGGACTGGGGTCAGGGGAAAGTGTCTGACCCTGCCCACCTGCTTCCCTGGGTTTCTCTGTGGACTTTTTATTTGGTGGAGGGACATAGAACAGAGAACTGAAAGTTTTTTCCTCACTAACGGTGAAGACATGTCTTCCAGTGATAACACTCAGAGTCTTGGAACTACCTGGGAGCATTTGCACCTTAGCAGATGTTTCAGTCACCAGCAGGGATGCCGACACTGCCCACACACTCACCATTTTATCAGCAGCTTCCTGGTACATGTCGGCCAAGCATACATTTGTGCATTGAACCCATATTTATTAAATACCAAATACATGCCAAGTGCTGTGGATAGGAAAGGGGAAAAGTCACCCTGGTCCATGCATCAGTGGGAGGGATGTCCCCACAGACCAATCAGAGGATGCTGTGATCACTCAAGATGGGCAGTGCTGCCCCCCAGGAATGACCCCACAGATGGACCAGGGGACACTGTGATCACTTGAGGTGGCCAGTGTTGCCCCCCAGGAATGACCCCACAGGTGACCAGGGAACATGGTGATCACACAAGGTGGGCAACACTGCCCAGCAGGCACAACCCTATAGATGGACCAGAGGACACTGTGATCACACGAGGTGGCCAATGCTGCCCATAAGGGACAACCCCACAGATGACCTGGGGACACTGTGATCACACGAGATGACCAGTGCTGCCCCCCATTAGCTGCCTAGTATTCCCTTTCCCCCAGATTGTTACCAAATGAGAAATGGAAAAGTTGTATTAAACGTGTAGATTAACTCATGAATGAGTGTCCAGGAGCAATTTTGAGGCTATTTTTCCAGTTACAGAAATTAAACATCTGCTAAAAACAAAAATGTTGATATCCAGGGAAGAGCTGAGATCAGAGTGTCTGATGCTCACTCAGCATTGGGAGCTGGATCCTCAGCTGGGCTGTGTAATCGCTGTCATCCAGGGGAAAGTCTATTGTCACCCAGCACAGAGGGCTCCATTTGCTCTGTGGGCCATGAACCAAGACCCCAGACTACAGCCTGTGTAATGCTTTAGGGTGAAAACCCTTTGTCTCTGCATTGCTGGTACCTGGGATGATTATTACATATAGCAACATTGTAACAGATGTTTTTGATATGAATAAATTGATATATGAATGCAAAATCACATATGCAATTACAACAGATCAAATTTAAGAGTTTTAAAATTTATCCACAAATGAGATATTTACCCTTGAAGATACTTTCCTTATAAAAATAGTGGCAAGCTTTGACTTTTAATTTCTTCCCATTAGAAAAAATGGAGGAAAAAATGAGGGTTTAAAAGTTTTATCATTTAAAACTTTAGCCTATAAGTCCCGGCTACTTGGGAGGCAGAGGCAAGAGGGTTGCTTGAGCCCAGGGGTTGGAGTGAGCCATGGTCAGCCCAGTTCAATCCAGCCAGGGTAACAGAGTGAGACCCTGTCTCTGGAAAGGGAAGGGAAGGGAAGAGAAGGGAAGGGAAGCGAAGGTCACATCAGCTGCAGTTTCTGAGGGACGAGCCATTGGCAATAGTGCTGGGCAAAGTGGTGAGAGCTGGTTCCAGGATGCTGCAGCAAAAGTCCAAACCGTAGTGCTGCATCTGGGCTGATGACTCACTTGAAAAATCCCGTCAGTGTGGAGTCATATTATCATAATGCTGATAATATACCAGGGGCAAACGTGGGCTTTGTCTAGCATTCAGTGGCATCAAGGGCACATTGAAGCTACTGTGTGGGCCCCAACCATTGAAGGAAAAGGATCCTGGGGCTTGCCAGGCCAAAGCAGGAGCTGGGTACGCAGTGCCCAGCACAGCACAGATGGTGGCAGTGACCCTGGGTCTCAGCTCCCGGTGCAAGCACAGAGTGGAGGCTCTGATCATTTTCTAGAAAGTCTGTAATGGTGACATACCCTGAAACCATGAAAAGAAGCAAGTTTCTCCTTGCTGTGGACCAACACATTCCCTTTCCGATTTGGCTCCCAACACCTGGGAGGACTTTACAGGAGTGCGGAGGACGGAGGCAGCTACTGATCCACATGATGCAGGAGCCACCAAGGCCAGGCTTGCTGGGCAGGGAAGTGCCCGCTCCTCCCTCCCTGGTTTAACTGTGACCACTCGAATAGCAGACGCCAACTGTCCAGCATGTCTGCTGGTCTGAGCTGCTGTCTTTCCTCTCTTAGGTCAGAGCAAATCGGCCCTCCAGGGAAGAGAAGCAGCCCCTTCCTCTGCCCCGTCCTCATCCTCGTCCTGCCCCAAGCCTCTCTCTCCATGTCCCTGCATCTCCACTTTCTGAGCAGCCAGCCTGTGATGACACACTGGAATTTGAGCTAAAAGAAGCATGGAGACCTCATAGTGACCTGATCTTGGTCACTGAGGGCTCTTCCCACTTGCTGTTGCCCCCGTGTGCGTGCTGCAGTCAGAAGTGTCGTGAAAGTTGAAGTCAGGCACTCCTGGACCACGCTTTGGTATCATCAAGACCTACCCTCAGGGCAGCACCTGTGGCTCAAAGGAGTAGGGCGCTGGTCCCATATGCTGGAGGTGGCGGGTTCAAACCTACCCCCAGCCAAAAAAAAAAAAAAGACCTACCCTCAAAGGACAAGAATTGGCATGGAGACCTAAGAAGCAAGATTTCAGACACAGTAACAGTTTCAGCACTAAAACAATCTGACTTCAGGAGATAAATATAAATTAAGGAGCAAAGGAGACACATGGACTCAAACCAATCAAATAGACTGGTTTCAATCAAATACACCCCATCTGTAACCTGTCTTCAGGCCTGTTCCTAACCTGGATGTCCCCCATGTGGGAAGGAACATCTCTCCACTCCTCTCCAGCATCATCTGATGTTTTGGAAACTCAACATCTGTCCATCCTTCTGCGGTGACTGTTTCTGGCCATGTAGTCATTGTGCACTGGGCTGCAGCGATTGTCTCAGAGATGGACAGGGACTGCTCAGCAGCCGCATGGGCACGGTGACCAGCTCTGTTACCAGGCAGGCTCGTGGCAAAGGATGAGCGTGTGGGGCAGATGTACAGGCAGCAGCTGGAGCCTGAAACGCAGTGATTGGGAGGAGGCTATCACTCTGTCTTCCAGGAAGATTCAGGCTTCCCATGTGACTTGCGCTGTGGAAATGGCATAAACCTTCCATTAACACAGTTTAACAGTGAAAATAGGCTGCTGCTGGCTCTCCGGGGTGATGGGGAAATCGTGCTCAGTGCCTGGGCATGTTGCACTGCCACCAGGAAATTCATGGTGGTGAGGCAGGTTTTTAATCAGAAGCAGCACTGGGCTGGCCACTTGCCCACCCAGCTGTGCTGGGCACAGGTGTGTCCCCACGTGCCTGTGGAACATGGGACGGGGACAGCATGGCCCCCGGTGAGTGGTCTCCCAGCGGCCTGAGCATCTTGGCATCAGAAACAAAGAACCGTCATGTGCCTTCTCTTCCCTTGGATGTCCGTGGATTTTGTCCAAAGCAAAATTAAATTTAAAAATTTATATCCACCCCAAAACCAAACTTCTTACTTTGAATATAAAAAACATCAACTAAAGAGTGATGATATTTAAATGGAAACAAAATAAACATGCCCCATAAAAAAGTTTCTTCCATGTTTATTTTTCCATCTGTCTAGTACTTGCCTCCTCCAGACACCACTACCCTACTCCTAAAATAAATAAACAATGAATAAATAAATGAACCGTCTCTCAGCAAGATTCACCTTGAGTCAGAGCCTTATCCAGAGCTGTTCACTTACCTTCAGTAAGATACTCTGAGGGGGCAGCACTGCCCAGGGCACCAGACCTGAAACTCACTTCTTCCAGATGTTAACTTTCTGGCTGGTCCACACTGCATTGGAGGAGTGCAGAGACTAAGGGACATGTTCTCGGTCACAGGTAAGTGTGGAGCAAACGTGGCAAACCCACAAAGGAGCCTGTGCAATCTGTGCAGGAAGCCACGGTGACTGAGTGGAGAGATGCTGGCACGTCACGTCAGAGTCCTGGGGTAGCCGTGAGTGAGCTGCACCTCTCTGCCTTCCCGGGGCTGTGCCTTCACCTAAAGGATGTGCCACAATCAGAGTAGTGTGTGAACCCTCCGAAGCTGCCAGCACTTTCCAGGGAGATGCCTGGCTTCCCTGGTGACTGTGTCGCTGTGGTCATGATGATTCCCATACTATTCCTCACCTCTAGGGCCAGGGTCTCAGGAGCAGAGAGAAGGGTCAGAGCCTGACAGAGGCCTCTGCCTCGGACAGTGGAGCAGATGGGAGCAGAGGCCCAGGCCAGGCCCCAGGGAACAGACCACTTTGCTGGAAAACTCTAGACCTCAGGTTCTTCCGCCCTTGAAAAAGGATCCAGGGCTTCATAGGTGCTTTAAATTATGTAAGCCACAAGTTGTTGTAAAAAAGAATATATGAGGCATTTTGTATGGAGCCTGGCGCACAGAAAGTGCTAAATAAATAAAACTGTTATCATCTGTTTAAAATAATTATTTCTGTTGTGTTTAACTCAGAAAAAGAAAAACAAAGAGCTGTCTCGCTTTTGTGAGCAGAGGTGAGAACAGAGAGAGCCTCGAAGGTGTAGAAAAGATCAGAAACGCTCCCTCCAGCCAGACCACAGGAGGCGCAGCCTTCTGCAACTAGGCCTGGGCCGCAGTCGGTGCACAGACATGAAAGACCTGTGGTCGGTGTCCCTGAGCCTGTTTTGCAGGTAACGACTTGTTACCACAGCATCCTTATCACTTTCACAGCCCTCGAGAACGATCTCCTGAATGTTCCTGTAATTTCCCTGATACGTCAGCCATGAGGTAGCACCTGCCCTGTCAGAGTGTAGAAAGTGACCTGTCAAGGTAGTTTCCTCTTGATGTCCAGGAAGCTGGCCTCTGCTAAACGTGTCATGGTGTGACCTCTATAGGCTAAATTATAGGATAAAACAATTTACCTTAAAATTTTAAAATAATACGCAACTTCTTTAGTTCCCCTTAATTTCGCCTCAATTTCTGCACTCTGTATGCATTCTGAGAAGTATTAGGTGCCTCTTTTATAAATATGAAAGTCTAAGTTTTTTAGAAACAAGTTGCATGAGCCAAGCATGAACTGATGGCTTTTGAATACCTGTGATGAATGAAAGGCCCAAGAACTTGCAGGGAGGTGGGAGGGCAGACGTGGTGGGGCTGTGTCCTTAGTGACCTCCAAGTGACTTGGCAGGTCAGAAGCACACAGCACACAACCGACCACACGGAGCTGCGTACACCTGGCAGAGACGGTGCCTCTCAGTGAAGATTCCCAAACCTCCACCAGCTCTGGAGTCTCTCCTGGGATCTTGTCCCAGTGCAGGTCTCGATTCACAACGGGGACGGGGCCAGAGCGAAGCCCATTTGGCCCATGTGATGTCCACTTGGCCCGTGCAGGGAACGTGCTGAAGGACAAGACAGTCAGTGAGTGGGGTGCAGGGCACAGGCAGAGCCACGTGGAAGGGGCTTCTAGGAGAGGCAGGCGGCAGGGCCTGTCCTCCGGAGTCTTGGGGGAGTCCACCCAACTTCTTGGCTGTCTGCTCGGGGCTTTCAAGCTCCCACCAAGTGCTATCAGTGGGCTTCATGACCAGAGGAAGGACAGCAGCCTTGGAGGTGGTTTCAGGCAGGAGGTTGCAGCAGGCACAAGCCATGCGGAGTGCCCAGCACCCATCTTCTCACCACCCTGACTCGAGGGAACTGGCGTGACAGAGGTAATGCACCTTTGGTGCTAATCACAGAATGTAGAGCCAAGCAGAATAGGGTAAGCCTGGAGGTGGACTGTAGGGAAGGGTGAGGAGAGGACTGAATCTGACACGGGTAACAGAGGAGTCGGGGCCACTCGGGGCATGAAGCCACCTTACCTTCCTTTACCATTTGTCCTCTTAAAAGCTAAATTCGTCCTTTGCTGTTTTAGACTTTCTCACAGGACTGCAGTTTCAACAACTGGCCCAAAGAGTAAATGACGAAGAACCT
Source organism: Arctocebus calabarensis (assembly GCA_963573935.1). NCBI lineage: Eukaryota > Metazoa > Chordata > Mammalia > Primates > Lorisidae > Arctocebus > Arctocebus calabarensis. The sequence continues at coordinate 23,293 of CAUYON010011816.1, read as the reverse complement.
CACACAATTCTAAAATTATTAGGGACGTCTTTCAGATTGAGCGCTATACTAAACAGGGCTGTCATCCCAGTGCTGGGCAAAGCAACTGAGTATCATTGCTCATAAAACGTCTGTGAACTCTCCCTGACACAGACTGGGCTCAGGAAGAGGTGTGGAGATGCTAAAATATTCTGGAGCCCCAGGACAGTCTGCTTCTGAGTCATCCCAGGACCTCCCCAGTCAAGTGCCCGCTACTCATAGCAGAGCAAAGTGTGGGGAGACCAGCCCATAGGCAGGGCAGGAAAAAATTACAAGAAATAATCTAAAAGCTAACAAGTTAGAGTGAGATCAGGATTTGCCACTTTGCTGATGTTTAAGGAAAGATTGAGCAGGACTTTCTGGTGACACTTTCCCTGTGTCCTCCAGCAGAGGTGGGGGCTGACTTCCCCTAAACTCTCACAATTGGCAGAAGTTACTGCTCTTTGGCCCACTGGGCAGCCAGTCATAATGCCTTGAGCATCCCCAAACCCTGCTTCCCTGACCTTTACCCTGACTGATCCACTTTTGCTTTGACAGAAACGTCTACCTCTCAGCAGCCATCCATTTGCCTGCATTGTTCTGGAGAAGCCACGTTCCACCTCCTCCTATAAGTCTTCTGTCCTCCCTGAGCTCACCTTAGGACACCTGCATTCCAGTTTGACAGGTGTAGTGCCCCAGTCAAACTCCCCATCTGGCACTGTCCCCCAAGCAGGTGCCAGCCAGACGTTTGGTGCCAGAAGAGAGAGCCCTTTGGGGCTCACCCTCCACCTTTTATTCCCCCTCATTGGGCAAAAAATATGATAAGAGTAGTGGTATTTCACTGGCAGCCTGCACGGCCAGGGACCCCGCCCCGCCCCCTCATGGGAAACAGGGTGGGGGCAGCACTGGGGGGCCTCCCACTTATTCTACACCTCTCATGTCTCTTCACCATGCCAGACTAGAGTCAAGCTCAACAGGGTCTTCTTTCCACCTTGATTCTGCCAAGCCTGTTCCCTTGGCTGTGGTTTTGCTGGATAGTAGGTGGGGACAGTGGGAATCTCGTTCATCCGTTCATGCCCGTCACTAATTAGATGACGAGGCATTTCGCTACCTTAAGAGAGTCATAGTTACTCTGGCTATTTACCCGTGCTTCATTGAATTTCTTCACTTCGACATTCAGAGCACTGGGCAGAAATCACATCGCTTCAACACCCGCCACAGGCCTCTCCTATAAGCCTTCAAAGAAATTCTCCAGGATCTGGATCACACTTGTCCAAAATTTCCCCTGAAAGGTCTACTCTTGTCTGCAGCTGACCCAGTGCAGTGGTTTTGACACCCATGGAAGGGAAAGTTTGCTCACGTTTAAGTTTCCACCTAGAACCATGTGAACTGGACCAGTTGTCCATTACTTCTGTTCTTAACTGTCCTCTCTAATTGGGACACAGGCAGATGAATTTCCCTGGCAGATTACTCTGGATGGTGCCACTGCAGGCTCCATCTTCAACCTCACCTTGGTCCTTCTTAACACAAGTCATCCATTTGTAAACTACTGACTTTGAGGGGCATTGTCCCCATAAAATTCCCATAAAGCATCAGAGATTTCATAATTCTTTCACTAAAGCCTTACCATAAATTTGATGTCTGTTCTTGCTTCACTTGTAGCAGAATTCAAGTTGCTCTGATGAGGCCTCTTTCAAACTGCTTTCTTGTTTAGACCTTCATACTACATCTTCTTCGGACATATTATAGCAAGTTAGAGTAACTTTTTGTGCAAAAAATTTGAAGTCCACACATAGTTTTTTCATAATACACATTTTCCATGAACCTTTTGAAGACCTCCTCCATGTGTAAGTGTATTGTGTATGTAAGAGAGTGTGTGGAAGAGGGAAGGAGAAAGAGGAGTGATTGGTTTACTTTAAGGAATTGGCTCATGCAGTTGGGTCTGCCGAGTACTTCTGATATCTATAGAGTGGCCAGGAGGCTGGACACCCAGGTAAAGATCTCTGCAGTCTCAAGGCAGAATTTCTTCTACCTCGGTTCTACTCTTAGGTCCCTCCTAACTGATGGGGCCCTGCCACATGGCCAGGGGCCATCTCCTTTGCTTAGAGTCCACTGATGGTAATGTTCCATGACTCAAGCAAAAGCCCTTCTCGGCAACACTCGCTGAGGCTCCGTCCGATAACCAGGCACTGCAGCCCAGCCAAGTGGACGCTTAACAGTGACCACCATGCTTAATTGCACTACAGGATGATAGTCCTAAGAACCAAAAAGAACATTTTGTTGGAAAAGGATCTTGGCAAGACGTTCCAGCCAGCATTCTTAACTGCTCAATACTGACAGGGGTAACGTGGCCCCTGCCAGGCTTCAGGCTGGCTGGCCTTTTGTTCCCATGGGGTGGGGAGAGCTCGTGTTCGAGCCGAACCTGAAAGTACAATTTGTTCTGCTACAGAGAGTGTTTCTATAACACAAATTAGCTCATGTGTGTCTTGTAAGTACGGAGTGATACCAGCAGGACATAACAATGCCTCTGGTCAGCTTCCTACTAAGGATGCTGGAGGGACAGCCGTGCTTTTCCAGGTCTTCTCCCCCACGAAGGTGCAAGATTTTGTAGACAATGGTATTTTTTAGAAACGCATGTCACACGATGGGATCAATTAAACATCTATACACACACTGGGAGCTCTTACCCAGGCACACAGTGGGAGCTCGTAGCTGTGCACACAGTGGGAATTCAGTGAAACATGCCAGGCAATCAGTGGGACTGAGTCATGATTGGGGAAGCTCAAACACTTCAGAAGAAAAGCCAGAGGGAGAAGTCTGTGTGACTTCAGGAGAGTGTACAGTTTTGTGTCTGTAAAAGGAATGGATATAGTGTGCATTTAGAAGAAATTATGGTTGTTTTTTTTTTTTTAACCAGGAAGGGATCTTACAAAAATAGATGGAATGTTTAAAATTAGCACTAAATTACAAAATTTTTCTAATTGCCATTATGAAATATTAAGTGACCTGATAGAATAATGGGAGGGAAATTACAGAGCAGAAATCGAATTAATGTCCCAAGGAGACCCATTAATAGACATACTTTCCTATTAGAAATGGATCACTAATTAAGAATAGGCTAGCTGCGGTATAGGCAGGTCTGTGTATAGACAGTTAAGGGAGAATGAAAGAAACTGGAAAGATGTAACGAACCAGTGCTTGACCCGGGTTATTAGGTGACTTTCCTCTGCCATAGTTCTCCCTGAAAAAAGGATGATCTGGCCTAACCCTCCAAGGTATAAGGAAAAGACTGTCAATGTATTGATAATTGTTATTACTGATTATCACAGGACCAGCGACTGCAAGTGGGTTTTAGATGCAGAGAAGCAGAGCTTTGAAGTGAATGTCAAACACCCCAGGAGCCCTTGGCAAGCCCCCCAGAGGGTAGTCCCTATACTCACTTCTCACCCCGGTGGTGCTTGGTCACCAGGGAAGAGACAGAGGTGAGTTGCACAGCTGCAGCAGGTATTTTTTGTGATGAAAACTTGAGAATAAAAGAAGAAAGATGGGGGAAGTAAACCTAGACCAAGAGATATTGTTGCCTCCTTTGGAGGGAAGAAATGGAGATGTAATTAGAGAGGAACAAAATGTGGGGTAGTAGGGCCATAAAATAGACACAAACAAAAACCACATACCTGCCTGCACAATCATGAATGACTTTTGGTATGAATTTTATCTTCAGATAATTTTTTAAAAAGCAAAATTAAATTTTAAGAATCCCATTAAGAAGGCCAAGGAAGAATTAATTGCCAATTTGTCTATGGGGCAAGAAAACATGGTAAATTTATAACTTTAAATAAAGACTGACATTCTTTGTCATTCTATTTGTTAAATTTGCTACTGAGACATTACAAAACCACAATAACAAATGAGCAATAGCAAATAACAACCACCATTGCGATGACTGCACAATCAGAGATCTCTGAATGTAGGACATGGACAACAGCACAGATAAAATGATTGATGTCTGGGGCAGGTAGCCTGTGTCCCTCATGAAAGATGCATCCAAGTGATACTGCCTGGTACCTGTGACTGGGACAGTGTTTAGAAATAGAGCCTTTGCAGATGTGATGAAGTTGGCACCACATAGGATTGCAGGGGCCTTAATTCCAACATAGCTCACCCATCATGGTGGGCAAGAAGAGTGAAACTCGTGAAGGTTGAAGCAGAGATTGGAGTGATGTATACACGAGCCAGGTGCCCTTTCACACGTGTCTGCACCGCTCTGGCCCTTTGTCTGGGAAATGCTAATTCTTGGCTGTTTATCCTCTGACTTATTAGAGGTCTCGATGCCTTCCAGGCACAGACTTCTCGTAGTTCATGGCTTGCACTGTCATTTTCTTTATACATTTTTATGAGACGTAGTAGTTTCTAACTTTCAGGGAGAGGTGGCAGTGTCTAACTTTCAGGCACTTGTACCCTGAGTTTTACTCTGAGTTACTTAATGCTTCTAATCTCTTGAATTAGTTAGGAATAATTTCATATTTAAGAAATAGAAAACACAACAGTTTCTTAAGTGTATAGAGAGGTTTCCCTCCCAAAATAACATATAGTCAAGAGGTACCCAGTTGGTAGCAGGCTCCCCCTCTGTCATTGGAACATAATTTCCCCATAACTTCTTCTGCCAGGGCCCTGCCCTCAAGGAGAGCTCAAACCCAAGCGCATATGGAAACCAGAGGGTTCTCTGCCTCACTGGTGGCGTCACAGCAGGAGCTTTGGCCATGGACAGTGCACTCAATGCCACTTAGCTCTGTGTCCTCCAGGGTGTCAGAGCCTTTAATGGGAAACCCAGGAGATGGCATTTTTCATGAGCCAAAGCCTTGTAATCCACCAAAAATTCTATTCAGGCTTGCCCTGTTTCATGTAATGAACACTTTTGTTAAATGCAGTTTTCATTTTCTATGTTATGAGTATTATTTCTTTATGATTTTTAACATTTGGGGAGGACATATCACATGTCATGGCTGAGAGGGTTATGACAGCCTCCGTGGCAGGCTTCTCTCCAGGGTCAAGGCTGTGCTCACCTGCAGCCCAGGCCTGGTTATCCACGTCACCCTCGGGCCACGGGATCCCGAGCTCCTGAGAGACAGGCTGCCGGTTCCCTGCTGCCCAGGCAAAGGCCTTGGGCAAGGCACACCGTGTTTAGAGAGAGTAGTACATGGCAGGAGGTTTTATGTACTTAAAATGTGAGGCCTGAGAGGGAAATAAACCAGTTTGTGATGTGTCCTCCTTCTTCCTCTTCCTTTTTCTTTCTTTTTTTTTTTTTAAGAATAAAAAAGCAAACAATACAGCAATTTAAACTAAAGTGCATGGCTTGAATATTGAGTTTTCTTTTTCATGGAACTCATTACTCTACAGACCATCCAGCTGCCATCAGGTGAGCCATGAAACGTGCTGCACCAGAACGGAATCAACAAGCAAACAAAATGTTCCTTCCAACTGGTTTGATTTGGCTATTACAGCTGCTGTACCTCAAATTTTAAAAACAAAAATTGGGGAAAACATTGCTACCAGAGCCCCGTGCACTCACGGCCAGAGCACGTGTGGTCTAATGTTTTCCTGTTACCAGTCTTGCTGGCCATATCTATTGGCTGTCCCTGGATCCACCATTGCCATTAATAAAGGGGCCCTCTGTCTGCATCTGGGTCTACTCGTGGAGCACTCCTGGCAGGTTCTGACTTGCAGTATTTACCCCCTTATGTTCTCCTGTCATCTTCCTCCAGTGGCTTCTTCCTGCTGACTCACAGTGTGGAAGAGTGTGGCTGGGCAGTGTCTGCGGGCTGTGGCTGGCCTGTGCCACTATGGGCCTGGCAGGTCCCTCTCCTGCAATCAGGCAGATACCAGGGGCACTGCAGACCAGGGAGGCTGGAGTGGCTTCAGGAGGGAGGCCAGCCTGCCTGCTGGCCCACTAGCCATTGCAGCCCCTCCTCCTCCCGGGAGCACCTGTGGGGCTTGGTTCTCTCCTTTGCTCACCAGCACAATGCTTTCCGTACTCTGCTAAGTAAAATTAAAATCCCTATGTAATCTCAGTTAGTAGTCAGGAACTACTTCCACCACCCAAAGACTGTTCTCTATCTACCCTGTGCTCACAGGGGCAACAGGAATAAGCCCATCTGGACCTGAAGCTCAGATAGGTGAGGACCTCCAAGGCCCTTCACAAAGATGGAGAGAGGTGTAGACCTGGGCCCAGAGGGTCCTGGGCAGAGGGGCAGGAGGGACCCACCAGCCTTTCTGGCTCACAATGGGTCAGTGGGGTTTGGAACAGAAGCCCAGAGAGGCCCCAAAATACTGAACAAAATACCAGACCAGCCGGAGGGTGGGCCCAGCCCCAGAGGGATGGGGAGGGCTTGCTGGCAAGCCAAGTGAGACACTCCTGGGACCAGACTTGAGCATGAGACCCCATCAGACAAGAGACAGGGACGCCAGAGTCTCTGTTCCATGAGTAGCCCAATCCTCTGGTGTCTGGATTCACTAAGAAAGATACCTGCACAGGGGCAGCAACATTTACACTTTGACCTTTTCTCCTGACTGAAGTTCCGGCACTGCCCCTGCCTCTGGTAGGACCACAGCTTGCGCAGAAGTCAGGGTATAGCATAGTGCTTACCTGTAAGGGTGAGCGGTGAGAAAAAGAGTGGAATATACACAAAACTTAAAATACTCACATGATTCACGCCATGTTATGGCAGTGAACACTTAACTGCATAACTGAATAGAAAACAAAATTGAGCAATCTTTCAAGACTTAGAAAAAGAACATTAAAAGTTTCTAAAAATGAGAGAAAGTGAAATTAGGCTGTGCACACTTAATCTATGAATAACAGGGTGCCAGGTGGAGAGGGCAGAGAGGCTGGGCAGGGGTGACATTCCGAAAGAAAACAGGTGCAGAGTTCCCCAGCACTGGGCAGTAACAGCCTTTATAAACATCTCCGTCTGACATAGTATCACAGGGTCATCTCCTGTGGGTTAAAATTCATTTTACTGGTTACCACAAGGTCTTTCTACAAGGTCATCAGCCATTTAGTTTTCTCTTCTATAACTTGCCTGATTTTTTGCACATTTTTCTATCAGGCATTTTGTATTTTTCCTTTTGAATTGTACAGTTCTTCATCTAGTCTGTATTATTGGTGAATAGAAGATCTAAAAAGTAACCCTTTAAAGTGTTTAAGGGAAAAGATGAGCAGTATCTTCTCAAAATTAAAATGGACTACCATTTCTTCAATAATTAATAAAAGCATAAACATCAAAGTATATTAATGAATTTGGCTACATAAAATTTTATAATTGTATGTATTAAAAATACGATAAAAATGAAAGAGGTACTCACAGCCTGGTAGAAGACAATTTCAGCTCCCTAAATATTTTCAAGGTGAACAGCTGAAGCAAGATAACCAAGAAAATGAACAAAACAATTTCTAACACCTGGTGTCCACCAAGCGTTCCCCATGCCAGGCCTTGTGCTAAGTGCCTAGGGCTGCTCGCTAGACGCTCTTGCAGATGAGGTGGGCTATCTTGTGTAAAACTCTCACTAACATAGGAAATACTTGTTCTGTATTTGCCACAGGAAGAATTAAAAAGGTTAACATCACTTGAGTAGACGTGGGTAGAGCCAGAGCTCCCACCCAGATGGTTGAGATTAGAGCCATAGTAACATTCCCAGGGAGATTGTGAATTCCTTTGTCTTCTCTCCAACTACTTCTAATTTTATTAGAATTCTCAGACAAAAGAAAATTATTTCAATACAATTTGACCCTGAAAGTTTATTTAGCAGTCAGCAGATAAAATGCTTCATTTACAACCTCTTTCTAATTATAGAAAGGGTAGTACATGGTTCAAGCCTCTTATACAGGGTAGAATTTTTTTTAGGCAAGATATAATTACAGATATGCTAGATATAGATGTAGGTAAAGATATATAGTTATGGATGTGACGAACACAGACATAGGAATAAATGTAAAGGAGTGATAGGTGTGAGCGTAGACATAGGCAAGCATAGTAATGCCGATACAGGAGTGCACAGAAAATCTCCTGAAGTTCTCTTAGTGACCTCACAAGTGTGTGTCACCACAAACGGCTGGCACCTGGAGTGTGGTCCCAACTGTGTAAGTGTGTGATTTTCATCTCAAGGGCCAGGCGCATCCAAGTTATTGCACTTCCTTCAGAAGCACACATGCAGGGGTGCAGCAGGACCTCACTTTACAGACCTGCACTGTGTCCACCTTGCTTGTGGTTAGGGCCAAGGGTCTCTGCTATTGTGGAAACATCGTTTCTGGAGTGTTGATGAGACTCTGTCCTAGGGAGCATCTCTCTCAATAAGAAGAATGAAGACAGAGGGCACAGCCATTGCCTTTAGAGCTGATGTTAACCCGTGAGGGAAAGCAACGGTACGAAAAGGAGAACATAAAGAGACACGGGGGTTGGAAAGAGGAACCAATTCTAACAACATAAAACTTAAGAGGGCTAAGAGTAAAATCCAGTACTTGGGTTCACAAAGCCAGCTCAGTAAGTTGGTCAGCTGGGAAAATGGACCTCCCAAATCTGCACTTGCAGGGTGCGTGGTTGAGCCACACCATGCTCTGCAATCCCAGCATCTAAGTGGAGATTGCTCCTCCCACAGGTGCCCCCAGCCAGGGTTGCACTCAGCAGACCGCCTGGGATACTGCAAACAGCCTGCTCAGCAGCCCCTCCACTCTGGTGACCCTTCCCAAGACTCACAGCAAATATTTCACCTGCCTCCTTCCCACTTTCCTGTAAGCTGGCTGAGTGAGACTCATTTCATGATCTGAAAGTTCTGCTAAACTTGGCCTCCCTCCTCACTTCTTTTGAATAAGAAAAAGGAGAAAGAAAGAAAAACTTGCACATTCCATCTTGGCATCTATCTTTTGGAGATCAGTATTTTGTGTTCTCTTTGCAGACATCTTTTACTCCCTCAGTTAAGTATATTCTTAGGTAACTTATTTTCTTTGTAGTAATTGTAAATGATATTGAGTTCTTGATTTGATTCTCAGCTCGACTGATATTAGAATATAGATATGCTACTGATTTGCATACATTGAACTTATAACTTGAGGCTTTACTGACTTTATTTATCAATTCTTAAAGTCTTTTGGAGGCGTCTTTAGTGTTTTCTGGTTAATATCATCAGTAAACAAAGAGAGTTTGACCTCCTCTCTCCCAGTATGGACCCCCTTTGTCTCTGTCTCTTGCCTGACTGCTCTGGTAAGGACTTCCAGCACTATGGTGAAGAGAGATGACAGTGGGCACCCTTGTCTTGTTACAGTTCTTACGGGGGATGTTTTCAACTCTTCCCCAGTCAGCATGATGTTGGCTGTGGATTTATCATATACATGTTCTACAATTTTGAGATATGTTCCTTTTATACCCAGTTTGTTGAAGGTTTTTATTGCAAAAAGGTGCCGAAATTTCTTGAATGCTTTTTCTGCATCTATTGAGATCATCGTATGGTCTTCAGTTTTGCTTTTGTTTATTTTGTGAATCACATTTCCTGATTTGCATATATTGAACCATCCTTGCATCCCTGGGATGAAGTCCACTTGATCATGATGAATTACCTTTTTAAAGTGCTGTTGAATTAGGCTCGCCAGTATTTTGCTGAGGATTTTTCCACCTACATTCATCAGGGATCTTGGTCTGTAGTTTTCTTTCTTTGTTGCATCATTTTCTGACTATGGTGTCAAAGTGATACTAGCTTCCTAAAACGAGTTAGAGAGAACTCCCCCCTTCTTATTGTTAAGGAATAATTTCTGCAGTATGGGAAGCAGTTCTTTGTAGGTCTGGTAGAATTTGGCTGTGATTTTGTCTAGTCTGGGGCTGTTGTTTTTGGGGAGTATTTTTTATTACTGTGTCAATCTCATTGCTCATTATTGATCTGTTCAGGATTTCTTGTTCTTCATGATTCAGGCTTGGGAGGTTATATATTTCCAGGAATTTATCCATTTTCTCAACCTTTCCTAGCTTATGTGATAGAACTTTTTGTTAGTATTCATGGATAAGATTTTGTATTTGTATGGTATCAGTTGTAATGTATCCTTTTTTATTTCTGATTGACTTTGAGTTTTTGATTTTCTATTTCTGGTTAATCTTGCTAGTGGTCTATTAATTTTTTATTTCATTGATCCTTTATATTTTTGTTTGTTTGTTTCCATTTCATTTATTTCTGCTCTGAGCTTCGTTATTTCTTTTCTTATGCTGGATTTGGGTTTGGTTTCCTCTTCCTTTTTTAGTTGCTTGAGATGTGACCTTGAGTTGTTAATTTTTGGTCTTTATTTTGATGTAGATATTTAAGGCTATGAACTTTCCCCTTAAGGATGCTTTTATTATATACTGTAGATTTTGATAGCTTGTATCCCCTTTGTCATTTTTTTATTTCTAACTTGATTTATTATTGACCCAATAACTGTCCAGAAGCAGGTTGTTTAATTTCCATTATTTTGTGTAGAATTAAATACTTCTCTTGGAATTGATTTCTAGTTTTATTCCATGGTGGCCTGAGAAGATAGATTTGTTTAGCACCTTCTGTATATTTAGGAATGTTATGTCTGTCTTCTTGTTGAATTGTTCAATTCTTTCCTTAGATAGATTTTCCAGGTCTTGTGCTTTAAAACTTCTCCCTCATGGAAAACCTATGATTCTTATATTTGACTATTTTACATAATCCCATATGCATCTTAGACTTTGTTTATTCTTCTTTATTTTTGTCTGACTAGGTTAATTTGAAAGGGTTGTATTCAAGCTCTGAAATTCTTTCTTCTGTTTGATCTACTCTATACTGAAAATTTTTCACTGTGTTTTATATTTCCCTAAATGAAATTTTCATTTTCATAAGTTCTATTTTTTTAATATGTCTATCTCTTTAGCAAATTTTTCATTCATTTCCTGGGTTGTTTATCTGGTTTCTTTGGGTTGGTTTCCCATCTTCTACTGACTTTCACTGAACTTCCTTACAGTCCATATATGGAATTTTTTATTTGTCATTTCAGTATTTTCATTATGGTTGGGTCCATTGCTAAAAAACTACTGTGTTCCTTTGGGGATGTCCTTCCACTCTGGTTTTTCATACTGTTGGATATCTTTTACTGATTCCTTCTCACCTGGAGCAGATGTTGCTTCTTAACTGAGGGCTTTCTTTTGTTTAGATGGGGCTTTTTTTCTTTTTTTCCTCCTCACTCTTAGTTGTGTCTTTAGCATTAGTAAAGACCTTTGGCTTTGCCAGTGGGAACTTTGATGGGTTTTACATGGATGCTGTGGTTATAGATATGCTGGTTTTCTCAATTGTTATTTATTTGAAGGCTGTGCCAGTGGTACACTGTGGTGGAGGGCAGACTCCTGGTCTCTTTACAACAAGGGAGAATGGCGGTCTTTGAAATCTTTCTCTTTCCCCCGCCCATTGGTCTTCTTAACAGCGTGAAATGTATTAGGATGCCCAGTTTGATAGTAGGTAGTGCTTGTAGGAGCCAGCTACACGCTTTCCATCGGGCTCCCATTTCCTGGGTGTGGATCTCTGTCAAAATCTTGTTTCTTCTCATTCTATTCTGCAACTTCTTCCCATGGAGTCTCTGGTAAGTTCTGGCAATTTTCCCTCAGATTACACCTGCTTTTTTGCATCTAAAACTTTTCCTTCTATCTGAGACAATCTGTTGACCAATGTCTCAAGTCAGCCTTCATGCCCCACTATTAGTTCAAACGTGACTTTTCAAGTAAAAGTTTGCATATAAGCACATCAGGCGATGCCCCCACCCTGCAAATTTGCTCTACATCTGACCCACAAAGACTGGAAGACTGCCTGGCCCAAAGCAAGCACTCACTAAGTACTTTCCAGTTGGTTAAATAAAATATGAATAAACAAATAAACATGCATTTTCCATTTCAAATTAGATGAAACTCCTGGCGAGATTAAAACAATATGCCTTGTCAGACAATGAGGATCACCCTTTCTTGATGCCCAGCTCCTGGGCAACCCTCTCACCACCAAAAGCCAGGAATGCATCCAACTATGCTGTGTGCAGTGATATTCCAGGCAATAGTCTTCCATTTTCCTTAGTTTTGTGAATTTTACGGCATATTGGACTGATGAATGCTGGTTCTCCAACATGTTACAGTTCATAGAAGGGACACATCTGGAGTATAATTTTATAATATATCGGGGCACATATGGTTTGAAGCGTTTTGCAAATTCTATACTTTGAGTCTTTTCCTTAAAGTTGTGCAGCACTTGCTTTTGAGTCAACCCACAATTTACTTCAATCTTGAAAGCAAATATTAAAGGTTCACATGGACCCTGGGAGGTTACACTAACTGGTTATTTGTTTTAATAGTGAGCCCTTGTATTTTAATAGAAATTTAACATTCAAACAGAAATGTAAGACTGCAAGTAAAAGACACGTCTTCTGGTTTCAGATTCCTTTTCAAACCCATCAGGGTTTACTGAAGTATCCCCAAACCAGTCACAGCTCATGATTTGATATTTACAAAAATATTACTAGAAATATTCAGAAGAATTGAGAGTTTAAAATTCAGAACTTTAGCTAAGTCCCTAGAGATTCTTATCATGGACACAAAACAATTCTTCACAAAGCTGGGGAAGTGGACAGAGCATCCACAGTTCTAACTCCCTTGTAGGATCAAGATAACCACAACAAAGAAAAAGTAAAAAACTAGCTTCGGAAGGCTAATTCCTAAATGATTAATATAAACACGGGAACAAGATGGAGCACCCAGGTTTTCAGGGAGGAGAGGTGATCAGGACCACCGTGGCCAAGTGGGATGTGGGAAGTTTAGAATCCCATAGCCAGGGCTCCGCTTCTGGCTTGCTCTCTCTGGTGACCAGGCCTGAAGGGAGGCCTCAGGAGTCACCTCACTAGGACAAGAGAAGCTCCTGGCACCCTGGCACTGGGAGCTGAGGCTTTTAGGAGCTGTGCCAGGAAGCAGGAGAGAGTCTATATATATAGTCCTTATCTACTGACAATTCACAGGGGAAACGGTTCTGTGCAAAGCCCGACGTCAAAACTGGTGAGCGGTGGGCTGCCATCCCCTACGGCCTCCAGAGAACTTTCCAAGGCCACGAACTGTATCAGCTGCTTCTCCACTCTCAGTGGAAACAGCCACCGAAATAATTAAACTACTTAGAAAGTTGAGGTGTGGGTAAAGTCACTTTTTTCCACACAAGTGTCAAGAACCCTCACAGCAACTCTGAAGGAAGACTCTCAGAGTCGCACATCGTGCACCTGCTGCTCTGCGGCGTATTGGCGACACCATCTCATTATTCCCGTGAGCGTGAGGCCTTCTGAGGGTCCTGCGGGCCGAGGCCCGTCCCGGAAGTCCCTCTCGCCCAGTCACCTTCGCACTGCGAACACCGCGCACACTGGACACAGGCCAGGCGCGGAGAGCCCATGGCAAGGAGACCCCTCCCTGACCTCGGAGAGCTCAGCCAGCCGGTAGCAGACGTGCGCAAGTCCAGAGTGTGAACCTAAGTGAGAGCGAAATTCACTTTGTAGAGAGACCCAGAAACCTCTCTGCAGACCGAGCAGAGTCCGCTGACCTTCGGGAGAGGACAGGTGCACGCAAGGTGGGACGAGCTTTCTGCTTTAGAACAAGCGTCGGCCTGTGACCCAGAAAGTTCTCTCTGGTGAGTGGAACAGGTCACTGGTGCATGAGAGAGTGGTGGGAAGGGACAGGTGAGTGGGCGGAAGGCCCCATGTTCCAGAACATTCCAGAGGCTGTGGGCTGATCACAATTGGACGACGTGGAGAGAGCCCTGGATTGAGCGTCTGGACTATTGGATGCTGGCACCCGAGGGGCCCACGTGCTGGGGGGTTACAGGTACAGAAAGGGCCTGAGAGGGAGGAGCTGGCGAAGTCTGCGTGGCCTCCCAAGAGGCTGCCCGGAGGGTCAAACTTGGCAGAATGTGGAGGCCCCTGTAGCCCGCTTCAGAGCCATTTTTCCTTGCTGACCTGGCATTAATGCCCTCATCATGGTCACTTCGTTATTCTGTATTTAATGTTGCCCCGGAAAATGCTTCCAACAGAGCTGTAGAGAAACTCACCTATTAATACTCCCAGCGTGAACTAGTCTCATCAGATGGCTTCCTGGGCTGCAAGGAGGAGGAAGGATGCTGGTCAGGGTGGGGCGGACCTCCCACTGCCAACCTCTGATAACACTACCCACCTCTGCTATTTTCTCAAAACCCTAACATGTTGCTCACCTGCTATGGCAGATGCTTCGAAAATGCGTCTTATTTAACCACAACATCCATTATACACATTACAGTCAGTAATAGCACTTTCCAAACATAAACAACTGAGCTCTAAGGATTTAGGTCAAGTGGGAGTGAGACATACAATGTGGTCATCCTGTGCATGGACACAGCCTTCAAGCTGTAATAATATTGTAAACGAACCTACAAGGAGGGGTTCACTGCTTCTGGCTGCACAAGATGCCAATTCTGAGACAACGAGATTGTCAGGGAGGACAGGATTTATTTCAGAGGCTGAGTCAACTGGGAGGGGAAGGCACAGGCTACTTCAAATCCACCACCCAGATCAGCAGAGTTAAGGGGTTCTTATGGAGGTGAAAATGAATAACCTATGGAGGCAGTGTACCCCTCTGTGTCTGGGGTAGAGTGCAGGCGTGCAAGCATAGTGGGGGATCATACTAGTTCATACACCCCATGGACATAAAATGGTGGGCAAACCCCTCCCCAGGGTGGGGATTTTAGAATTGTAATGAGCTAGTGGTTTATAGTGTTCATTCTTTCATTTGAATGCGCAGGCTCAGTGGCTCTCGGTCACAATCTGTGGTGGTGTATCACTTTTCTTGACTTTCTCCGGACATTCTGGTGGAGTAAGGCACTGTAGTTATTGAAGGGCTACAAGGAGGTTCTGCTGTTTCCTGGAACAAATTCAAAGAAATTGCATCAGTGTACAGAAAGTAACAAAGTTCTGTTCAGCAGTTTGTACTGAGACTTCTCTGTCTCGTCTCTGCTTTTTGGTTTTTTTTTTGGTTTTTTTGGTTTGTTTTTTTGTTTTTTTTTTTTTGTGGAGACAGAGTCTCACTCTGTCACCCTCGGTAGAGTGCTGTGGAGTCACAGCTCACAGCAACCGCCAGCTCTTGGGCTCAAGCGATTCTCCTGCCTCAGCCTCCCAGGTAGCTGGGACTACAGACTGCGTTTGCGAGGCCACTGGAGCCGAGATAACACTCACTGTTTCATCCCAGTCCAGTCAAGACCACTTAGCTGCCTGCTTCAGTTCTGATGTGAACATTAGAAACTCCTTGGGAATATGAAGGAGCTAAAACACTAGAGAATTGTAAGATTTTGTTATGAAACCGGTCACAATAACTTCCACTCAGGACTTCTTCCTGTGGTCAGGAACTTCTGTCTGTGAGCTACATCATTATCTTTCATGTTTTCGTTTCCAAAGTCTGACCCTCCATTTTCAAGCTGACATTGGCATCGGAACTGCACACCTTGCTATGGAGAATTCTCAGCATCACCTTGGTGACACGGAGTAGGGGTTCTTGGGTAGTGCCCCGGCTGAAAGGAGCCCCTGCAGGGACCTGGTCTGGTGGAGTCACTAGAAGTGCTGGTAAAAGCATCACCCTGGGAAGGGAAGGAATGAGAATTACCTGCTCATTTCCTCTCTTCCATTTAGCAGCACAGCTCCTCCCCAGCCCTGCCTTGCTCAACACCATCCATGATGATCTGGGTTAGGAACTGGGAGAAGTGATAACAATTCCACACACAAGTTTCAAGAACAAAGACAGCACTGCTAAGCAGTTGACCAACTGACTCAGGGTCCAGGCTTGTCCTTGAAACCTCAGTTATCTGAGAAAACACATTTGATTTAATAAAGCTTGTGTGTATAGAATTTCCTGCCATTTACAATTAAGAAAAAGAAAACATAGCCGATACAAGATGGTAATCTAAAGAGTTTTACAAGTATAATTCAAAATTTGAACAACTAGTATGGATAACTAGTAGCACCCAATTAAAAACATATAAAAATAATTGAAGTTTGTGTGTTACACATAGTACAAAAACAACGGCCGTTAACATAGCAGCATAGTTCAATGTTCCTGCGTAACTTCTTTAGATGTTAACTATTGTCAAGTTCATATTCTTTGAGACATCAAATTAACCAAACAAGAGCTCTGGGGATAGGTGAAATTAAGTCACTTATCTGTTAAGAGTTGGTCTTGACACACGTAACTATAGTGTTTTTTAAATGCCACACAAACGGGAAAATAATCATAAACAATTTCATGTGCCTTTTTTTGTCAAACAGTTTTTAAATGCTCATAAATATTAAATTAATCCTATAAATTATGCATAATGAGTACAAAATGTGCTGAATAAGCTAAGAATGATAAATGAAGTAAATATTTAAAAATTGTTAGCCCAGGTCCAACCATAAGTAAGCTCAATTTTATTCTCAAAACATGTTCATAATAAATATATGTGTGTCACATATGTATGAGAACTTAGCGAGATTAGTCACATGAAAACACGGGCACATATCATAACGCAGTAATTTTATCCCAACTACACCCCACAGCAACCAAGAGTGGATGTCCCGGTTTTCAATTAGCTTTCATTAGCTTGCCACACCTCTCCTCCCTGACAGAGAGCTTTGCGAATTAAATGACATTAACTTGCCTATGGCTCAGTACAGCAGTGAGAAGGCTGCATCTGAGAGCTCGGCTGCACCCCTGTGATCCCAGCCAGATCACATGAAATCCTTTTCCTCTCAAACCAGCTGTACAATTAGGTGGAGGCAAGACTCCAATAAAAAACAGATGCTGCCTGCTTCAGAAACAAGGATTTCTCGGGAACATAATTTCAGGGTCTGAAGCATGGAGTATTTCCCCAAAGCAACAGAACTGTTGATCTTGTCAGATTCCCAGGAACATTATTTTTTAAAGCTTGCTGACAAAATTGATTAGTGCAGTGCAGCCATGACGGGCCCTTGGTCAGACTGGCCTCACTCCTCAGAGAAGCCAGAGGTGGAAATGCATGGTTGTTAGGAGTGAGGTCAATGACACAAAAATATCAAAACATGTATAGAAAGTCAGCTAATTTTTGTTTTCAATTCTAATCCAAGATGCATTTTTGTTTTCTGACTAATATATTCTTACAAGCAATCCTGCCCTGCTATAATACATCTTTATATAATATCTTTAAATATAAGCAGACTCAGAAATGCTGTGCCTTTTTATATATAATTTTTATCTATTTCATCCATCCTTGGTCTCAAAATATTAACTTGAACAATAAGGTGAGAGTTTCACATTCAGCCGTGATGTAAAATGGCCATTTACCATTTGGGAAGACCACACGTGCATCTACTCAAAATGGAATCAGCAACACGGTGGGTGGGAGCTTTGTGCCACCATCTGCCCACAGCAGCACCAGGTGTCACAAGTAACCACACATGAGCAGTGTTGTAGTTGCTGAGCCAGCACACTAGTGGAGTAAATCATCAAGGAAGAGGCCTGGAGGTGGTGAAGAAAGCAGTGTCACCTGCCCATATCACTCCCCCAGGGCAGCACCACTCAGTGCCAGGAAGGGCCCCTTTGTCCCATGAGCCCCCACTTAGGGAAGGGAAGAATGTAGTGAGTGAGCACCAGGCTCCCCCAACTGTGTGAGACGCTGCTCAAGAGGCCTAGGCTTTTCTCACCCTACCCAGAATACTGAGGTTCTTCAAGCTAAAATCAATGGCCATTAATGAGTGACATGTAAGTATAAAACTCACAGGTAAAGGTACTTACATAGCCAAACTGTGTAAATTATTTATAACTTTTGTATAATGGCTGAGACAAAAATATTAAAAATAAGTGTAGCAACATTAATATGTAACTGGATACACAATATAAAAAATGTAATCAGTGGCATCAAAAACATAAAATGTGAGTAGGGGAAGTAAACAGAGCCGTTGTATGCAACCAAAGTTGTCAGCAGCTTGGAATGGAATGATACAAGATGTTTTATGTAAGCATCAAGGTAACCACAGAGCAAAACGCCCAAAGAAGATACACAAAAGATAAAGAGAAAAAAACTCAAAGCACACCAATGTGGAAAAGCATCAAATCATAAAGGAAAGCAGCAAGAGAAGAAGACAGAAAGAAAGGATCTACAAAATAGCAAGAGAGCAATCAACTCAAAGCAATAGTGATTCCTTACACATCAGTCATTACCCTGTATATAAATGGATTAGATTCTTCAATTAAATGATATAAATGGACTTAAAAGAAAAATAACAAGACCTAGCTAATCATATGCTGCCTGCAAGAGACTCATTTTAACTTTATGGACACATATAGACAGAAAGTACAGGGAGGAAAAAGATACGCCATGCAAATAGGGAGCAAAAAGTAGCACGGACAGCAACAGCATGGCAGAGTAGAGTTAAGTCAACAACTGTGTGAAGAAACAAAGAAAACCATTACACAATGATGATGGGGGCGACTCATCAAGAGGATCTGACAAACATAAGTAGGCATAACAGCAGAGCACCCACCCACACACAGAAGCAGATTTAACAGATCCAAAGGTAGAAATAGATGCAATATAATAATTATGAAGGAATGCAATGCCCCACATTCAACAGCCAATAGATCACCCAGACAGAAAGGCAGCAAGAAAGCATCACTTCAGACCACATGACCTGCTGGGGCCTGGCCTTGGACTGCACACTCTTCTCAAGTACATGCAGCACTCTCTCAGCAACAAATCATCTCTTATGTACAAAACAAGTCTTAACATTTTAAACATCATATAAAACAGCTTTTCCAACCACAGTGGTTTATAATTAGAAATCAACAAGAGGAGGAAAACTGGATAATTCAAAAATATGTGGAAGTTAAACAACTCACTCCTTAAAAACTAATGGGGCAAAGAAATGAAAAGGGAAATTTTAAAATATCATGAAACAAATGAAAATGGAAACTCAATGTACTAAAATTTACAGGATGCAGCAAAAGTTACTTTAACATGCAAGTTCATAGTGTTAAATGCCTATGTAAATAAAGAGAATAAAACTTAGAGGCTCGGTGCCTGTGGCTCAGCGGGCTAAGGCGCCAGCCACATAGACCTGAGCTGGTGGGTTTGAATCCAGCCCAAACCTGCCAAACAACAATGACAGCTGCAATGGTCAGGCGTTGTGGCGGGCGCCTGTAGTCCCAGCTACTTGGGAGGCAGAGGCAAGAGACTCGCTTGAGCCCAGGAATTTGAGGTTGCTGTGAGCTATGATGCCACTGCACTCTAGCCAGGGTGACAGCTTGAGGCTCTGTCTCAAAAAAAAAAAAAAAGAAAAAAGAAATTGACCATAGGAAATGGAGGTTCCATATTCAGTCATAAGTGCAAAGGGAAGGGGACACCAACTCCCCAGTGTCTCCCCACCAAATGTCTGGCCCCTTCGGCTATTGAAGCCTCTGGTGGGTGTGGGAGGCCCCCCCAGGAGGCTCCCTCACCCCTTCCCTACCATCCAGCCTGCTGGTTTTTCTGCTGGCTGCTGCTGCATCAACACAACCAAGGTGGAGGAGACAGGTCCTCCAGCTCAGCCCGGGCGCCACTGTCATGTATCAGTAAGATCCAAAAAAATTTATGTGGACATTTTTTTTTTCTATTTTGGAAATTAGGAGAAGAAAAGTTGCATTTAAGATTACAGCGCACACTCTCTGGGTAAAAGGCACACTTATAACCTGGACTAAATCTGTAAAAATACAAAGTATGTGAACAACTTATGTTTACCTGCTAACATTCTGAAATTAAAAAAATAAAAGAAAATAAAAGAATACAGATCTTATTTCAGTCACCTTTTGTGTATTTTCTTTTCTACTTTTGTGGTTTTTTGACAAAGCAAAAACAGTAATGTTGCAGCTGAACAGAGTATTTTAATGGTGACCCTGGATCTTATAAGTTATGTGACCTTGGGGAATTTACTTTATCTCTCCAAGCTGCGGCCTCCCCTGTCCAAACACGTGTAAAGATAAATGCATTATGCGACAATTGTGATGATTTTACACACATACACTTACACAAATATACATATACACACGCAGACGCAACCCAGGAACTATACTAGATGCTCATTAAGTTTAGGTATGTATACTCCATAAGCTCCCTACCAATGTGTGTGGTAGGAAGCTTATCCACTATACAAACCTTGACTCTAAGATGCTATTGACTTTCAAACTTTATTTCAATTTCAATAATAATAAAAGCATTTATATTTAATGAAAAAATAATCTGTAGGTTGGAAGCTAAACATGACTCTACATTTTTTAATTACCATTCCCTGAAGTCTATTTCAGCATCTGCATTTAATTTTAACTGGAGGGATTTACCTGACAGATGACTTTTGAAACACATTGTGTTGATCCGATTAAGTTCTGCTTGCATAAGATTAAACTTGACCAGCACAGCATTAGCTATTTTTACCTTTCTTTTCACGATCTCTTTGACAAAACTGTTCCCAGGGTGACATCTCTGTGTACTCTAGTTTGTTTCTGGTCCAGGGATCTTAGAGAAATATTTTACTGGTTTTGACATATTTTAATTTTTTTTTTAAAGGCTATGGTTTTGGAAAAAGTTAAAATCGAATTTCAAATTAAACTTATCTTGGTAAAATAAAGATATTTTATTATCATTACTTTATATGATAAGTAATTATGAATCAGGTTAAATTTCCAAATTTCCATTTTTGCAGCTATTATGTAATTAGAAAAATATTGAACATAATACTCATATTGTACTTTTTTTTTAGAAAATTAGCATTCCCTGAAACTTTATAAGACAATTATTCATCATTTATTTTAAGAAATTCCCTCAAATGAGGATTTATTTTAAATTTTAGGTATTTAGAGATCTGAAGGTTTTTCCATCATTTTACATTTGAAAAAGAACTCTTTTTAAAAATAAGAAATTATTAAGTAATTCAGTAATTTCCATTTTTCCACATGAAGAAACTTTCATGACTAATATGTTGGCTTAAAAAGAAAATTGTTATAGTTTAGTAAAACATACCAAATTATGTTTATACTTAAAATTGAATCTTGAATTATTTTTGTCTTCAGAGATACTAGTGATGCAGGACAGGTGACCTGCCGCCTTAGCCCTGGTGGTGTTGATGCTACAGAAGCTGGAGGATCCGGCTTGCTGGAAGGGCTGGACACCTGTGCGGGAAACACTGGGCCTTGTTGTCTCCTCTCCGGGCACGTCTGGCTGGGCAATTTCATGTCTGGTGCCTTTGCGGTCTCCTCTTGTGAATTTCCAGGGCCTGAGATATTGCACCTTGCTACTGATTGGACAACAGGCTGTAATTGACAAGACTCACACCCTAAAGTCAACTTTGAGTTCTGGCAAAACAACCCCCTGCAACTAGATAAACCCCTGAACAGAAAACTGAAGAACAGACTTTGGTGAGGAAGAAAGAGCTTGTTCCCTACCTGGGTTCTCTCTGCCAGGGGGCTTTAACTTTTGTAGTTTTATGATTCTTTGTTTCTGTGAATAAATCCTGTCTTACTACTGATCTGTGGTTCTTCAATTCATTCTTCGAATCTCAGAGACCAAGAAACTGAAATGGCAGTATCACTAGTACATTAATGAAATTCAAGAAATGATACCAATTAGTCTAAATCTTAAAAACTATGATTTATATTTGTTACATTATTTATACAATTAGCACTTATTTAATAAATTAGCATAACACATATTGTGCATAGATATAACGTGTACTTATAACATTATGTGTTACATGATGGCACTCATACATCCTTAATTTCTACACACAATATTGCTGTTATCTTAAATTTGACAACTAACATATCATGTTTAACTATATTTTTCTATGTAGGTTGATTATATCCTAGAGTTCAATATTTTTGAATTTAACATAATTAACATATTTTACGATACTTCTCAGTTTATTGTGGAGCTCTATGTATATAACAAGATAGTTCATGGTGGCATATACTGACATGTTATACATTTTTATATTGGGTCTGAGTTTTGGAGTATATTTTTCCAAATAAATATCTGCAATTGTTTATAAAAATCTAATGCAAAAACTTGATTTTTATGCAAATATAGCAAATAAATCGTAAAACACAGTTAATGCTAGTATTTGAGTAAAAAATAACAATCATACATTTTTTCGCAAATTTATATTTGGAGAGACTAAACAAAATATCTTAAATACCCTTTCAAAAATGTTATTCTAATTGAAATTACTGTAAGATATACCTATTATCTATGAGGTCATTTGACTGACCTTTTTAAATTAGTATTAAGTCATATATACATAGATCATGAATACATTTATGCCTTTGTGGGATTCATTCTGTTGATTATTTGTACAAATTGGAGTGCTCACATCCTACTAATTAACATAGGTTTCACCTCATTTACTTAATCACAGAGTTAAGACATTTGTGTTCTATAATTGATAGATTTGACTTGTACCCATGCAATATGTTCCATAGGTGTGGTCTCATCATTAACCCTCCCTCTATTGAAATATTTTTGAATTTAACATAATTAATATAGTTTATAATACTTCTTCTCCCTCCTTTCCCAGCCTCCTCCCCTTCCCTTCTTCATCCTGGGCTCTAATTGTGATTCATCTTTCATATGAAAGTGTGAGTGATTATATAGCAGTACTGAGTACATTGGATTTTTTTTTCTATTCCTGAGATACTTTACAAAGAATATTTTCTAGCTCCATCCATGTAAATATAAAAGGAGTAAAATCTCCATCCTTTTCTAATGCTGCAAAGTATTCCATGGTATGCATATACCATCATTTATTAATCCATTCATGGGTCAGTGTGCACTTGTACTTCTTCCATAACTTGGCAATTATGACTTGAGCTGCAGTGAACACTCTGGTGCAAATATCTTTGTTGCCAAGTGGTTTTTGGTCTTTTGTATATACATCTAGTAGAGGAATGGCAGGATCAAATGGCTTGTCTACATTTAGATCCCTGCGTGTTCTCCAACCTCTTTCCAAATGGAATGAACTAGCTTGCATTCCCACCAACAGTGCAGAAATATTCCCTTTTCTCTAGATCCACGCCAACATCTGTAGTTTGGGGATTTGGGAATGTGGGCTACTCTTACTGGAATTAGATGATATATCTCAAAGTGGTTTTGGTTTGCGTTTCTCTGATGAACAAGGATGATGAGCATTTTTTCATGTGTCTGTAGACCATGCACCTGTCTTCTTCATAGAAGCTTCTGTTCATGT